>CATIWO010298130.1:0-20771 GCA_949673435.1 Macaranga tanarius
AACATTTCCTCCATACTCATATTCAATGTATTCCACAAGCACAATGATAATATTAGCATTTATCTCATCACAACAAACCATTATAACATCCATTTATTAATATACCATCATTGAACCACATCTTCATCATAATTCCAATACACAAAGGGTGGATTCATTCCAAATAACATTCACCAACTTAAATAAGCATTCAATTCCATTTAAGGAATACACAACATTACACATATAATATGAGCATACGTATACAATTGTATTCATAGGTACTTACCTCCAGTTGCTTCCTCTTCAAAAAGAGCCTTTCCTATAGCATTGAGTGATTTTCTTTCCTTTGTCACTCCCTACACAAAATCATACATCAATATAATAAGCAAATCTTGCCATTCATTCTAACCTCACCAAAAGCAACTAAAATGTTCCATGTTCAACAAGACCTAGGCATATTCACACAAGTCCAATAACCCCAAAATTATTACCAAAGCTAGGGTTATGTGTCTGCAATAATTTTCCATTGGAATCACTCAATTAGGACATGTAGAGAATTAATTATGGATTTTACAATCCAACCGGGCAAAATAAGGCACTTACAGCAGCAAGAAAATGTCAAGCCCTATTCACCCCTTAAAACGACAGAATTCAAACAAACTTAAATCATAAGAAATGTAAAGGACTCTCTGAGGTTTCCAGATCATTAAAGCTTGCTCAAATAAGAGTTGTATAACTCAAGATATGGCAATCACAAGAGAACTGAAAAACAGAGGAAAACCTATCTGAATTTAACTACAATTAAACTTAACAAAATTCAATCCAAACTCAAAGGAAGCTTACCAAATAGACCTCAATGGGCATAAAACTCCCTAATGGCTTCTAATTGTTTGCTGGAGCAAGACTAAAAACTCTCCAAAAACCTTTCAAGAACTCACTCTCTTCCACCTCCCAAAATCTCTATAATTCTCTACACAAACACCATTAAATATACACATATAACCACAACCAATCACAAGCCTCCACCATTAGCCCCTAAAGTCTCCTTAAATTTATTAATAATCATCACTTAAATATCTTAACAATAATAAATATCACCACATTAACCAATTGACTCCTCAATGAATTGGGCATATAACACAATACCCCACAACTTTCATTTGTGACAATCTAACCCCAAACTTAAGTTACAATAAGGCCCCTCTCCACCAATATACATATTTCCCACACTTAAACATAATCCACCAATGCTCTTTATATGACACGAATTCATAATGCATGAACAGTGCATTCAAAACACGAGTGTTACATGTGCACTGCCTCTAACAAAAGCTACTTTTTTGCTATGGGTCTTTAAAATGAGCCCTTTGAGCACTGGTTAAGATGCCACAGTACAGGCTTCAACATGACTTGCCTCAAAGAACATTTTTAGTGTTCGACGCCACCATAATTTTCATTCTTTCTAACAAAGGCTGTTTATTCATTATGAGCTAGGTAGTACGGACACGGATATGAGAACACAGGAAATGAGGATACGTACACGGACGTATCCTGGAGAAACAGTTTCTAATTAAAGTGTTTGCCTTCTAATGAAAGTGTCTTAGAAGTATTGGATGTGGGAAAGTGGGAACATGGACACGAAGATACGCCTACTGATTGAAGTGTCTGTGCATCATAGATTACAAGTATTATCTCTTCTTAAACACCATTGCAATATTATGTGTCTAAGTTATTGAAAAAGTTAATCTTTTGATAAAAGATAGTAAAATTTTTGTTTAATTACTTTTTTTTGTTAAATTTCACTTACTCTAAATTTTTTTAAAAAACTTATTTATTTATTTCAATAGAAAATAATATCTAGCTTACATATACATTTATTTTAAACATTGTTTTGATACCCATTAGCCAAATTTCATAATCATAGTATGCAGTTATGATAAGGAGAATTCGAATGGATTTAAGCATAAAAATTGGTAAAAAAAGTTTCTTTATGTCTTTCCATTAATTTACCATCCATTTACCAAATCTCATAATCATAGTATGCAGTTTTGGTAAGGAGAATTCAAATAGATTTAAGCATTGCAACTGGTAAAAATGTTTTATTATAATCTATAACATGAGTTTATTTGAAACCCTATGCAACCAGTCTTACCTTAAAGGTATGCACATTGCCATCCATGTCACTTTTCTTTTTAAAAATCCATTTGCACCTAATAGTTTTTAAGGCATTAGATGAATTAATCAAATTCTGTACTTGATCATCATACATGGATTGCATTTTTAGATTTTATAGCTTCTAGCCATTTCTTAAAGTCAGGACTATTCATGGCCTTTTTGTAGTAGGGGTGAGCAAAAATTGACCGAGACAATTAAACCAAATTTTTTCGAGCCAAAATTATTTTTCAGCTCAGTTACCGAGTTAGGTGAAAATCAGCTCGGTTGGAGGTATAAGAGAATATCAGTTTTCAGTGGTCGATTTGGTAGATGAATAAAAAAGACCAAACCGACCGAAGAATTAATTTACTAAAACTTATATATTAAAACAATGTCATTTATTACTAACCTAACCCTAACCCTAATCCCTCACTATATAAATATCTCTTTCACTTCTCACACCCCATTATCATATCCACCCTAACCCTAAACGCTGCTGCCTCTCTCTCACTCTCTCCTTCCTTTTCTCTCAACCCTAATTCCTAACCCTAACTCCTCCAGTCCTCTCGTTTCTAAAATTGACTCTTTTTTCATCTCTAGTATAGCTTTGCCTCTTCTCTTACTATCATCTCATCCTTAATTATTATGATTTATATATTCTATCAGTGTTCTTTTTTTATCTTTTCAATGGTCTTTAACTCTATATTGTGTTTCCTTCGATTCTTATGATGTTTTCATTATGATTTTATTAAAATCCTCTTGATCTGAGTGATCAAAAGAAAAAAATAATAGATCGATTATCTTTTTATTGATTTTATTACTGTCACTGTTCAATACTTAACATCGACAGTGAAAAAATATAACACCCACATTTTTAATGCACTATTCATACATTATGTATTCAAGGCATATAGAGTTCTGTTGTGAGTAATGTCTAAGTATGGGAATTAGTATGTTGGTAGAGAGGGACTTAATTGCATATGTAACACCCGTGATTTTAGATGTATTGTTCATACATGTTATTTTCTTGATATGTAGAGTAAAGTCTTGGGTTACATTTAAGTTTGACATGTGCATTGATAGAGAGGGGTATATTTGAAAGATAAGTTTGGACCTTTTTGTCAAGATAGAAAGTTATGGAGTTTTGGATAATTGTCCTAGTTCATTAAGGGTGAGTAGAGATGGTTTGTGATATTTGTGTATATTTATTTGGTTATTATTATATTAGTTGTGTAGGGGATAAATTAGCATTTATTAATTATTGGTGTAGTAATAATTTAAGAGGACTTTTGGGTTAGTATTTATTAGTTTTTGATTGGTTGATTATTAAATAGATATATATGTATGTTTGTTTGGGGGGTATTGGTGTAGAGAATTGATAGAAGAGAAGAGAGAGTTCTTGATTATTTTTAAGAGAGTTTGATCTTGTGTTAGCTAGTTAACAATAAGATTAAGAAGCTTTAGGAGGCCTATATTATATTGAAGTATCAATTTGGTAAGCTTTGCTTATGTATTATGTTGTTTTAAGTTGAGCTTGAATGTTGTCAATTTCAGATTTCTATTTCTCTGTTTTTCAGTCCTCTTGTGAGTGCCATATCTTGAGCTTTACAGCTCTAATTTGTGCAAGGTTTGATTCTATAGAAACTTCATAGTGTCCTGTTTAACTCTTGTGTTTTGAGTTTAATTTGATTCTATCATTTTAAGGGGTTAATACGGTCAGACATTTTCTTACTTCTGTGAGTCCCCTGTTTTGGCCGGATGGATTGTAAAATCCATAATTAATTACACACATGTCCTAATTGAATAATTTCAATTGAAATTTGTTATAGACACATAACCCTAGCTTTGGTAGTAATTTTAGGGTTATTAAACTTGTGTGTATGTGTTTAGGTCTTGTTGAACTTTGAGTTATTTGTGAGGCTAGGGTCAATTTTGATGTGTGCTTGTTGAATTGGCTTATGAAATTATGTAGGGAGTGACAAAGGAAAGGAAAACACTCATAATTAAAGGAAGGACCCTTTTTAAGGAGGAAGCACTTAGAGGTAAGTAACTATGTATACATTTTGTGTATATATACTTAGCCTATATGCTTAATAGAATGTATTCCTATATTGGAATTGATTGAATATATACACGATTAGTGCAATAATTTGGAATGAGTTATACTGTTTTGTAAATTGGTAATATAGTAAGAAAGCTAGTAAATGATGATGTATATATATGGTGTAGTAAACACCATAATTGTGTATGTTGCATTTTGAGAATGAGCGTTTGATTAAATATTGATGAATGGTGATTATATTGGCATATTGAGATGCAATTATTGGAAATGTATTGTGCTATATTAGTTGTGTTATATTTCACTTGAAAGTGAAATATATGAGGAATTATGAGAATGTGTGATGGTGGGACTGAGCCGGGCGGATAGTCCACACTGAATATGTGAAATGGATAAGTTGAGCTGGGCATATAGCTACCCATAAAAGATATATGAGAATGAGACTGAGCCAGGTGGATAGTCTCACTTAATGACCATTTGAATGTGATTGAATTGTGAGGAAAATAACTATGAAGCTAAGTGTGAGGTTATCGGTGAGGAATGTCATCTGAATACTAACTCATGCATTGAACATACATTCCTTTACTATTGTGCTACTGAATGAATTTGGTTGTGTAATGGAATGTTCGATTATAAGTGATAGATATGGATGCTCTTTATTTGTGAATGATTGATATTATATGTTAAGGGATGTTTTAGAGTGGATTAGTGTGCTTAGAATGTATTGTTGGGGGAAGTATTATTATGTTTTGATGAAGAATCATGTACTTTGACATTACTGGTCACTTCAAGGGAATTTTTGTCAATCCATACAAATGATTAAAGTCCAGGTGTCTTCATGAAAGTCGTAGCTCTCTGAATTAGCTTTCTATAGCTTTTTGAATCACTTGAATTTGAGTACTGTAGAGGGAGTTATAGCCGAAAGAGTGCGACATGGTCTGAAGGGTCAAGTTAGGGTGAGTCTTCTGGTGCCTGTGCTGACTCGGCACAAGTGTGCTGAGTCATACCTGAGACTTGGGGTGCCGAGTCATACCTGAGACTCCCGACTCGGCACACAGCCCTTCTTCAGCACACTTTTGTCTTCATATTTTGACCATAACTTGATCTATAGAGCTCCAAATTAGGTGTGGTTTAATGCTACGAGAAACTTTAGAGAGTATTCTACAACTTTCATGTTTTGAGTTAGAGTTGAATCTATCATTAAGATTCTCTAATTGAGCTTAACATTTCAGTGCTCACTTACTCCTACATTTGGACTCCCGTACGCACTCTATGCAGTGCCATTGGTTATGGAACTATATGGTGATTGTTTTTAGACTTGGTATAGGTTTGAAAGACTATGTTATGATCCTTAGAATATGTTTATAATATTGGCTATCATGTTCTATCATCTCTTTGCTTCTATGATTAGTATATGTGTGCAACTGTATTCGTAGTTACTTATTGAGTTACAAGCTCACCCCTTTGCTGTTGAATATTTTTAGGTCTTGATTAAGCTTGGGCTTGAAGCTTGTCTGATTCTTTAGGTGGGCCGAAGCGAGTGGTATACCCAACCTTCCTCCTGCATAACATTTTAGTATTTTGTGTACATTGTAGTATTTTAATATCTTTGTGTAATACTAGACAAGCATATATGTAAGCTGAACATGTATGTATACAATGAGTTTGATGTGTATATATATATATATATATATATAAATCGAGTACTTTGCTTCTCGAATGTATTTTGAAAATGCACATTTTGTGTGGCTATTTATAGGCTTTATGTGAAATGTTTGATAAATTCCATGTGTACCAGTTTGTGAGTAGCCACATGTTGGGTTATGTTTTTGGGCATCACATTTAGTGGTATCAGAGCAGGGATTATACTCCCTCAGGACATGAGAATGTGTTGCATTCATGACATTTCATACATAAGTCATAAGTGATCAATAGTTGATGTGTGTTGCATATGTCAGGATGGAAGGACACCAAGCTCTATCTATCGGCCCAGAGGAGTTGTCTGAGTCTGTGTATGGTCAAATACCAATGCAATCTATAGATGCACCTGCACAACCCCAACCCCAACCTCCTCCTGCACAAGCTACATATCCTCCATTCATGCAGGAATTTGTTCAGATTATGAGAGAGGCGACTCAAAAACTAGCAGATAATGCTATAGATGATTATTATGAGAAGATCAAAAAACAGGGTGCAAAGGTTTTTGCGGGAACCACGGATCCAATGGTGGCGGAAGAATGGTTAAGAAATACAGAGAGGGTGTTTAATCGAAAAGAGTGCACCACTGAAAAGAAAGTGAGTTATACGACATCCTTGTTTGAACAAGATGCACTTGATTGGTGGGAAACCGTTCCAGGAAGTGGAGATGTATCGGTAACCTTGACTTGGGTAGACTTTCTAAAGGAATTTATAGACAAATGTATGTCACCTATATACAAAGCCAAAAAGAAGCTTGAATTCCTCAATTTGAAGCAAAATTAATTATCAGTTGCGGACTATGAGGTCCAGTTTATGAGATTGTCAAAATATACACCAGAAGAGGTGGCAACCGACGAGTTAAAAAGAGACAAGTTTGAAAGAGGCTTAACTCTTGAAATCCGGGAAAGGATTGCAATTAAACCTCCAACTTATAAGGATTTGCTTGAGATGACAATTCGAGCGGAGGAAACCATATTAGAGAGGAATGCATTAGAAGCTAAAAGAAGGAGAGTTACTAGTGCATTTACCACTTCAGTAAGAACCAGTAGTGGATCATTCTTTCGGGGTGCCGGGTTTCAAAGAGCAAGCTTTAGAGGGCATGGGTCGATTCGACCTAGCCAATCAATGGGAAGCACCTATACTAGAGGGAGTGGAAGAGTGGAGACTCGAAGAAATGTTGCTAGAGGGAGATCTATAAGTAGCATGTCAACTCCTATGTGTAACAAATATGGTAGATTTCACTCCGGGGAATACTGGGGTTATAGACCTAATGTGTGCTACCATTGCAATCAACTGGGTCACTTCATGAGAGAATGCCCGTTGAGGATGGGTATTAGAGGATTATAAATGTCAATGCAAAGTAGTGCTAGAGCAAAGTTTTCATAAGCAAGTAGAGGTAGAGATCGCGGAATAGGAAGTGGAGCAATCACCTCAACACCGACCGAGTCTATTGGCCAAAACCTGAGCCAAGCTAGCGTGTATGCTATAACCAGACAAGAAGCTCATATTGCACCAGATGTAGTGACAGGTAACTATACTATCCTTGGTCATGATGCTTTTGTGTTAATGGATCCGGGTTCTACATGCTCATTTATATCAATGAATTTACATTAAGAGTTCATAGTACTATTGAATCATTAGAGCATGATGTTTGTGTATCTATGCCAGCTGGGGGTGTAGTAGTTGTGAATAGGGTAGTTAGATTATGCCCTATAGTAATTGATGATATAACTTTGCATGAAGATTTAGTAGTCATCAAGTTAGAAGAGTTTAATGTGATTTTGGGGATGGATTAGTTGTCTAGATACCATGCTATTGTAAATTGCCATACAAAGGAGGTAGTTTTAGAGGTTCTGGGAAAGAGAAGGATAGTGTTAGTGGGAGAGAGGAAGATTATTCCTACTTGTCTCATTTTTGCTACAACAGCTTTCTAATTGATTAGAGATGGGTGTGAAGCATACTTGGCTAGTATCATTGATACGACAAAGGTGAGTCCGGGAATGATGGAGATACCAATTATTAGAGAATTTCTAGATGTATTTCTAGATGAATTATCAGGTTTGCCACCATATCGAGAAGTGGATTTTGAGATTGAAACTATACCCGGAGCAGCACCAATTTTAATAGCTCCATACAGGATGGCACCTTTAGAATTGAAAGAACTGAAGAAGTAACTGGAAGAATTGTTAGAAAAGGGGTACATCAAGACCAATATATCACCTTGGGGAGCACCGGTGTTATTTGTAAAGAAGAAAGATGGAAGCATAAGATTGTGTATTGACTATAGGTAATTGAACAAGATCACAGTGAAGAATAAATATCCATTGCCTAGAATTGATGACTTGCTTGATCAGTTGAAGGATGCTTCGGTATTTTCAAAGATTGATTTGAGATCCGGTTATTGACAACTTTCAGTAGCGGAAAGTTCTATACTAAAGACGGTATTTAGATACCGATATGGGCACTTTGAGTTTTTAGTCATGCCATTCGGTTTAACAAATGCACCGACAACCTTTATGTCCTTGATGAATAAGACCTTTCAGATGTATCTTGATCAGTTCGCTATTATGTTCATCGATGATATCCTTATTTATTCATCCAGTCAAGAAGAGCATAAGAATCATCTCTAAATAGTTTTGTAAATACTTCGGGAGAAGCAATTGTATGCGAATTTCAGTAAGTGTGAATTTTGAATGGAGGAGATTGCCTTCCTTGGCCATATTGTGTCTAAAGAAGGCGTACAACCAGATCTGTCCGAGATTAAAGCTATCTTGGAGTGGCAAGCACCTAAAAGTGTAATTGAAATTCAAAGTTTCTTAGGTTTAGCTGGGTACTACAGAAGATTTGTGAAGGATTTTTTGGTTATTGCTAAACCATTGACGACTTTGTTGAAGAAAAATACTTCTTATCAATAGAACTAAGCATGTCAATAGAGCTTCAAAAAATTAAAAGAAACCCTCACCATGGCTCCTGTTCTAGCATTACCAACTGGTAATGGAGGTTTTGCGATATATACCGATGCTTCGGGATAAGGATTAGGTTGTGTGCTTATACAAAATGGAAGGGTGATAGCCTATATATCTCAACAATTGCAACCTCATAAAATGAACTATCCAACACATGATTTGGAGTTAGCCGCCATTGTTCATGCCTTGAAGACTTGGAGGCATTACTTATATGGAGAGACTTTTTCTATCTTCACCGACTATTAAAGTTTGAAGTATATTCCTACTCAAAAGGAATTGAACTTGAGACAACGAAGATGGATGGAATTGTTGAAGGATTATGATTGCACCATGAAATATCATCCGGGAAAGGCGAATGTAGCGGCGGATGCTTTGAGCCGAAAGACTAAAGAGTGCATGGACGGATTGGTTTGTCATGAAATGGATAATTTAGTGGCGCTACGAGCACTGAATGTTTCACTTGATGTTGAAGTTGACCATTTAATGGTGGCGTTGCAAATTAAACCATCACTAGAAGATCAAATATGAGAAGTTCAAATGAAAGATGCCTACTTAAAGAAGATGAAGGATAAGGTAGAAACGGGACTCAATATGCAGTTTACCTTAAGAGAGGATGGTATGTTGATAATTGGGAAGCATGTGTGTATTCTGGTTAGTGATGAATTAAGAAAGCAAATAATGAATGAAGCGCATACTGCTCCATATGCGATGCATCTCGGTAGTACGAAGTTGTATTAAGATTTGAAGTTGTTTTATTGGTGGTCAGTGATGAAAAGAGATATAGCCGAGTATGTTGCAAGATGTTTGACTTGTCAACAAGTAAAGGCTAAACATGAAGCTCCGGCAGGGAAGTTGCATCCTTTAGTAATACCGAAATGGAAATGGGAAAAGATCACTATGGATTTTATGATTGGACTGCCTCGTACCTTTCAGAAGTATAATACGGTATGGGTGATTGTAGATCGGTTAACTAAGTTGGCTCATTTCTTGTCGATAAAAATAAGAGATTCTTTAGACAAGTTAGCTTATTTTTACATTGCAGAGATTGTGAGGTTGCATGGAGTTCCTTTATCCATTATGTCTGACAAGGATCCGAGATTCACTTCTCATTTTTGGGAGAGTTTACAAAAAGCTTTGAGGATAAAGTTACATTTCTCTACTGCTTTTCATCCTTAAACAGATGGTCAGTCAGAAAGGACCATTCAGACACTTGAAGATATGATGAGGGCTTGTACCTTAGAGTTTAAAGGCAATTGGGACGACCACTTACCATTGTTAGAGTTTGCCTACAACAACGAATATCATTCTAGCATCGGGATGGCGCCTTATGAATCCTTATACGGGAGAAAGTATAGAAGCCCAATATGTTGGGAAGTTGAAGGCTTGAGGCAACTTGAAGGTCCAGATTTGGTACAAAAAATGGTGGATAAAATTCAAATGGTCAAGAAATGCTCGAAGGCAGTACAAGATCGTCAGAAAAACTATGTAGATCGACACCGCCGTGAGATGGATTATGAAGTTGCTGAGAAGATCTTTTTGAAAGTATCACCATGGAAAGGCATTTTAAGATTTGGAAAGAAAGGAAAATTGAGTCCAAGATACATGGGACCGTATGAAATTTTGGAAAAGGTAGGACCATTAGCGTACAAATTGGCTTTGCTAAGAGAATTAATTATCTTCAATACATAATGTATTCTATGTATCTATGTTGAGGCAGTATAGGTCGAATCCAAGTCATGTGATATAAGAACCCGAGATAGAGATATCCGATGGATTGACATATATAGAGGATCGAAAGGTGAATAAGTTAAGGAATAAAGAGATTCCAATTGTGAAAGTGAAATGAAGTTATCACTCACCTAGAGAAGAAACTTAGGAGGTAGAGGAGCAAATGAGACAGAAGTATCCGTATTTATTTCCGGGAAGGGGTAAGTTGTTAAATTTTGGGGATGAAATTTTTATTAGGAGAGGAGAATTGTAACACCCGTGATTTTAGATGTATTGTTCATGCATGATATTTTCTTGACATGTGGAGTAAAGTCTTGAGTTACATTTAAGTTTGGCATGTGTATTGGTAGAGAGGGGTATATTTGTAAGATAAGTTTGGATCTTTTTGTCAAGATAGAAGGTTGTGGAGTTTTGGGTAATTGTCCTAGTTCATTAAGGGTGTGTAGAGATGGTTTGTGATATTTGTGTAATTTATTTAGTTATTATTATATTAGTTATGTAGGGGATAAATTAGCATTTATTAATTATTGGTGTAGTAATGATTTAAGAGGACTTTTGGGTTAGGATTTGTTAGTTTTTGATTGGTTAATTAGTAAATAGATATTATGTATGTTTGTTTGACGGTATTGGTGTAGAGAATTGGTAGAAGAGAAGAGAGTGTTCTTGATTATTTTTTAGAGAGTTTGATCTTGTGTTGGCTAGTTAACAAGAGGATTAAGAAGCTTTAGGAGGCCTATATTATATTGAAGCATCAATTTGGTAAGCTTTGCTTATGTATTATGTTGTTTTAAATTGAGTTTGAATGTTGTCAATTTTGGATTTCTATTCCTTTATTTTTCAGTCCTGTTGTGATTGCTATATCTTGAGCTTTACAGCTCTGATTTGTGCAAGGTTTAATGCTCTAAAAACTTCAGAGTTTCCTCTTCAACTCTTGTATTTTGAGTTTAATTTGATTCTATCGTTTTAAGGGGTTAATAGGGGTCGGACATTTTCTTGCTTTTGTGAATCCCCTGTTTTGGCCGAGTGGATTGTAAAATCCATAATTAATTCCACACATGTCTTAATTGAATGATTCCAATTGAAATTTGTTATAGACACATAACCCTAACTTTGGTAGTAATTTTAAGGTTATTGGACTTGTGTGTATGTGTTTAGGTCTTATTGAACTTTGAGCTATTTGTGCACTTTGTGAGGCTAGGGTCAATTTTGATGTGTGCTTGTTGAATTGGCTTATGAAATTGTGTAGGAAGTGACAAAGGAAAGGAAAGCACTTAGAGGTAAGTAACTATGTATACATATTGTGTATATATACTTAGCCCATATGCTTAATAGAATGTATTCCTACATTGAAATTAATTGAATATATACACGATTAGTGCAATAATGTGGAATGAGTTATACCGTTTTGTAAATTGGTAATATGGTGAGAAAGCTAGTAAATGATGATGTATATATATGGTGCAGTAAATGCCATAATTGTGTATGTTGCATTTTGAGAATGAGCTTTTGATTGAATATTGATGAATGGTGATTATATTAGCATATTGAGATGCAATTGATTGGAAATGTATTGTGTTATATTAGTTGTGTTATATTTCACTTAAAAATGAAATATGTGAGGAATTGTGAGAATGTGTGATAGTGGGACTGAGCCGGGCAGATAGTCCACACTGAATATGTGAAATGGGCAAGTTGAGCCGGGCATATAGCTACCCATAAAAGATATGTGAGAATGAGACTGAGCCGGGCAGATAGTCTCACTTAATGGCCATTTGAATGTGATTGAATTGTGAGGAAAATAGCTATGAAGCTAAGTGTGAGGTTATAGATGAGGAATGTCATCTGAATACTAACTCATGCATTGAACATACATTCCTTTACTATTGTTCTAATGAATGAATTTGGTTGTGTAATGGAATGTTCGAATATAAATAATAGATGTGGATGCTCTTTATTTATGAATGATTAATATTATGTGTTAAGGGATGTTTTGGAGTGGATTAGTGTACTTAGAATGTATTGTTGGAGAAAGTATTGTTATGTTTTGATAAAGAATCATGTGCTTTGAAATTACTAGTCATTTCAAAGGCATTTTTGTCAATTCATACAAATGATTTAACTTTAGGTGTCTTCATCAAATATGTAGCTCTCTGAATTAGCTTTCTATAACTTTTTGAATCACTTAAATCTGAGTTTCGTAGTGGGAGTTATGGCTAAAAGAGTGCGATGTGGTCCAAAGGGATGAGTCAGGGTGAGTCTTCTGGCACCTGTGCTAACTCGGCATGAGTGTGCCGAGTCATACCTGAGACTCGAGGTGCTAACTCAGCACGAGTGTGCCGAGTCATAACAAGTCAGCCCTTCTTCAGCACACTTTTGTCTTCGTATTTTGACCATAACTTGATCTATAGAGCTCCAAATGATGTGTGGTTTGATGCTACAGAAACTTTAAAGAGTCTTCTACAACTTTCATGTTTTGAGTTGGAGTTGAATCTATTAAGATTCTCTAATTAAGGTTGACATTTTAGTGCTCACTTACTCCTTCTACATTTGGACTCCTGTACGCACTCTATACAGTGCCATTGGTTATGGAACTATATGGTGATTATTTGTAGACTTGATAGAGGTTTGAAAGACTATGTTATGATCCTTAGAATGTGTTTATAAAATTGGCTATCATGTTCTATCATCTCTTTGCTTCTATGATTAGTATATGTATGCAATTGTATTCGTAGTTAATTATTGAGTTGCAAGATCACCCCTTTGCTGTTGAATATTTTCAGGTCTTAATTAAGCTAAGGTCTTGAAGCTTGCATCTGAGTCTTTAGGTGGGCTGAAGTGAGTGGTGTACTCGACCTTCCTCCTGCATAATATTTTGGCATTTTATGTACATTGTAGTATTTTAATATCTTTGTGTAATGCTAGACAAGCGTATGTGTAAGCTGAACATGTATGTATACAATGAGTTTGATATATATATATATATATATATATATATATATATATATATATATATATATATATATATATATATATATATAAATCGAGTACTTTGCTTCTTGAATGTATTTTGAAAATGTAGATTTTGTGTGGTTGTTTATAGGCTTTATGTGAAATGTTTGATAAATGCCACGTGTACCAGTTTATGAGTAGCCACATATTGGGTTATGTTTTTAGGCTTCACAACATAGACAATTGGGTGTAAATTGTCACAATTGAGAAGTTATGGGGCATAGTGTAATAAGTCCATTTCGTTAAGGGGCTTAGTAGTTATTTAGTAATAATTGATTATTATATTAGAGTATTATTATATTTTATTTTATTTGGTGATAATCTCTACAAATTTATTGATATTTTTCAACATGTAATTATGATTTATTACTTGGTCAATTATGTGTCCAAGTGGTAATTTGTGATAGTTGCATATGTGTGTATGTGTGTGTGTGTATGTGTAGTGTGTAGAGAATTGGGAAAGAAGAAGATAGTGTTTTGTTAGAGTGTTGGAGAGTTTTTGAACTTGTTTTATTCATTTATCAAGAAGATTAAGAAGCTTTAGGAGACCTATAATCCATTGGAGCTTAATATGGTAAGTTTTTCTTATAATTGAGTTGATTATAGTTGAGTTTTGTTTGTTTTCAAATTCATGCCCCTGCCCCTCTATTTTTTTAGTCCTTTTGTTGGTGCCATATCTCGAGTTTTATAGCTCTAATTTGAACAAGGTTAGATTCCTTGGAAACTTCAGAGAGTCCTTTACATTTTTTATGTTTTGGGTTTGAGCTGATTTTATTATTTTAAGGGGTCAATAGGACCGGACATTTTCTTACTCCTGTGAGTGCCCTGTTTTGGCCGGTTGGATTGTAAAATCTATAATTAATTCCACATATGTCCTAATTGAGTGATTCCAATTGGAATTTATTGTTGACACATAACCCTAGATTTGGTAGCAATTTTAGGGTTATTGGATTTGTGTGTCTATGTTTAGGTCTTATTGAACTTTGAATAATTTATGCACTTTGGTGAGGTTAGGGTGGAATTCAATGTATGCTTATTGAATTGGTATATGAAATTGTGTAGGGATTGACAAAGGAAAGGAAAGCACTCATCATTGAAGGAAAGACTCTTTTTGGAGTGGAAGCATTTGGAGGTAAGTACTATGAATACATGTTGTGTACATATGCTTAGCTTATGCGTATTATTATGTATTCTTTGAATGAATGGAATTGTGGACTAGTGAACTTGATGTGGAACAAGCTTCCCTCTTATTTATGAATGTTTAGGAATGTGATGAATTTATAAATGTGAATATAATAACCTATTGTGTTGAGATGGTGTGGAGTTGTGTTGTAAATGATTTGTGTGTGTTTCATAGAAAGGTGAAACAAGGGAGGAAATGTTGATGTGTGAGATCATATGTGTGTTGAGTAAAGACTGAGCCGGTTGGATAGTCTTTACTAACTGTGTAATATAGAAAAAGCTGAGCCGGTAGATAGTTACCTATGATGGAATTGTGGGAAGTGAGACTGAGCCGGTGGATAGTCTCACTTCATGGACAATTGAAAATGTGAATGTGATTGTGAGAAATGTACTTTATGTAGTTATATGTGAGGAAAGGTCTATTCAGATACTAACTCATACATTAAACATTCATTCCTTTAACTTTGTGCTTATGAATGAGATTAAGTGTATAATGGAATGTTCGAATATAAATGATGGATGTGGATGCTCTTTAATTGTGAATAATTGGTATTATAGGTTGATGAATGGTTTGGTGTGCTTTGATATATATGAGGCACCAAAAAATTAGTTTTGATGCTTGGATATCTTGTTGTGATGTTTTGAATGTTATTCAGGTTGTTAGATGGCCATGTGGTGTTGAATTATGGTCGTGTATATGCATGTGTTGAATTCAGGATTTTGGCATGGCCATGCTAATTTTGAGCATGGGTAAACAGGGGGGATGCACGCCCATGCGCATTTTTGGCATGCCCATGCATGTCTAGAGCGCAAAATTACCAAATCAGGCACGGCCATGTGCCAATTTGGCACGGCCATGCATGCCTAGAGGTGAAAAATCAAGCCTCAGGCATGGCCATGTGCATTTCTTGCACGGCCGTGCGCAGCTTAAATGCAGAAATATTATATTTTGACTATAACTTGAGCTATAGAACTCTAAATAAAGCATGGTTTAATGCTAGAGAAACTTTAAGGAGTTATCTACAACTTTCATGCTTTGAGTTTGAGTTGAATCTATATTTAAGATTTTCTAATTGAGCTTGAAATTTTAGTGCTCACTTACTCTTTCTACATTTTGACTTCCGTACGCACTCGATATAGTGCCAATGGTTTTGTGACTTCATGAGCATTGTTATATTGCTTTATATAGCTGATTATGTACTTTATTCAAGGTATGTTCTTAAATATTTGGTGTATGTATGCAACTGTTTCGTAGTTACTTATTGAGTTGCAAGCTCACCCCTTTGCTGTTGAATATTTTTAGGTTTTGATTAAGCTACGGGCTTGAAGCTTGCATTTGAGTCTTTAGGTAGGCCGAAGCGAGTTGTGGTGTACCCAACCTTCCTCCTGCATATTATTTTGGTAATTTCGTGTACATTGTAGCTTTATGTTTAGTACTTTTGTGTAATACTAGTCAAGCATGTGTATAATGCTGAACATGTATATACATTTGAGTTATGGTATATACAAAAGTACTTTATTATTTGAAAGTATTTCTTATGCCATATGTACTGTTGATTATGCTACGTGTGCTTGTGTGTTAGTATCCACGTGTTGGTTTTCTGTTTTTGGGCGTCACAAGAAATTAATTTCCAAGGTTTTGTTAGTCAGATCTATGTATTCTGCTAAAGAACCATAAAGTAAACTTTTAATTTTTATTATTGCATGTTTATTTGATGTTGGTTTTGGTTATATATTGATGGATTTTTTTGTTTTTTTCTTATAATTTTTTTATGCATGATTTAATAGAGTTGATTGATTTTGATCTCAACTCAATATCTAAGTTGGAAGCCTAAAACCCTGGTTATGATCCCTCGTTTAATTTCTATTTTTGATCACTGAGATTCAAAGTGACCCAGAAAGAATGAATATTGAAAGGTAATCTCTCAAGTCATAATTTTTATTATGTTGTTTGATTAACTATGAAAATAATGCACTTGAATATAACTCAGCTTTCCATTTTGATGTTATATTTGTTTATTTATATAAATGAAAGCTCCTCAAGTTGTTATCACCAGTGGCAGTGATATTGCTACTGGTGAATCTCAGCAATACACTTTGATAGAAGCCCAAAAGTAGCCTGAAGTTACTACAACTATAACTATAAAAGAAAAAAAGAAACTAATAGCAGAAGCCTTGCATGGGAGCACTTTGAAAAAATACTCAATGAGAAAGGGAAGTTGGTAAAATTTAAGTGCATATATTGTGCTAAACTTTTGCTTACTGATATTAAAAAGAATGGCACATCATCCATTAAACATTATATGCTTACATACATGAAAAACCCTAACCCTAAACATACTAGACAAATCCTTTTAACTCTCTAACCTCTTGTGCAAAGTTTTGATTCTGATTTGCATGACACTGTAGGTGTAATAGGGATATGGAAGTTTGATAAGGATGCTATTAGAAATGCATTATATAAGATGGTCATTATTGATGAATTGAGCTTTAAATTTGTTAAAGGGGAGGGCTTTAAACATTTCATGTCTATTGCATGTCCTAGGTTCAAGATACCTAATAGATGGACGGTTAGTCGAGACTATTGTAATGCACTTTTAGATAAAAGATTGAAGTTAAAAATATTCTTAAAGCATCGCTGTCAAAGTCAAAGAGTGAGTATCACAACTGACTCTTGAACTTTAATTCAACGCATTAACTACATGTGCATAACTGCTCATTACATTGATGCTGAGTGGAAGCTCAAAAAAATCATTTCATTTATTCCTATTACATCTCACAAGGGGGAGTACATTACAAAAGCTTTAAAAAATTGTCTTTTTGATTGGGGGTTAAAAAATGTGTTTATTGTCACAGTAGATAATGCATTTTCAAATGACACTGCACTTAGGTTTTTCAAAAAGAAATTGATGTCTTGGGGCATATCTTTTATGAGAATTAAATATGTTCATATAAGATGCATTGCAAACATTCTCAACCTTGTTGTCAATAAGGGTTTAAAAGATGCAAATGCATCAGTGAAAAGGGTTAGAGAAGTAGTTAGATATATTAAGAGTTCATTATCTAGGTTGAGAAAGTTTAAAGAATATTCTCATTTGTATGGTGTTGAATCCAAATGTGCATTGAATCTTGATGTTCCCACCAGATGGAACTCTACATATATCATGTTACATGCTGCATGCTCATTTGAGAAAGGTTTTAAAAAATATGAGGAATATGAATGTGCATTTAGAGCAGATTTAGGGAATGATGTGCCTGATTTTCTTAATTGGCAATCTGTGAAACAACTTGTTGACTTCTTGCAGCACTTTTATAATATAATATTAAGAATTTCTAGTTCTTAATATATGACTGTAAACTCTTTTTTTCTAAAATTTCTGATCTATTTTATATATTAAATGAATGGAAAAGTTTTGAAGATGCTACTAAAAGATCAATGGCTTTCTCTATAGAAAGAAATTTTGATAAATATTGAGGGGATCCAAAAAAATGAACTTGTTGATTTTAATTGCTAATGTTCTGAATCCTAGAGACAAGTTGGAATATATGGAGTTTTTCTTTGACTCAAATCTATAGTGACAGTGTTAGTGGAAGCTTATATGCTTCTGTTAAATTTACTTTATATGAATTATTTGATGAATATACTTCATCAAAGAAACCTACTTGTGAATTTTCTTCTCAAACTGGCCTCTCAATTGATATTTATGAACATGCTTCTGTAGATACTAGAAAATTAAAGTTTCTATTGAAAGCCATATTCAAAAAGTATAAGATAGAACTTAGTATTGGTGGGAGCAAAAAATCTAAATTAGATATTTATTTATGTGAGTTTGTATTTAAGGAGGAGGGTACATTTGATACACTAAGATGGTGGAAGCTCAACTCTGAGAGATTTCCAATTTTTTCATGTTTAGCACATGATGTATTAGTTATACCCATCTCTACTAGAGTTTCGAAATTTGCTTTTAGTACCGGGGGGAGGGTGCTTGATTATTTTATAAGTTCTCTCACTCTTAGAATTGTTGAAGCTTTAATATGTTCACAAGACCGGCTCAGAATGTCTACCCAGCCAATCTCGATTGAAGAGGCATAAGAAGATGTTAAAAAGTTTGAGAAAGGTACATTTGTACTTATTTTTTATTTATATTTCAATTTTAGTTGCATTTCTCGACTACTAGTCTACTATAATTTTCTAATAGTTTTTTTTTCCTTGCAGAACTACCCTCAGTTGGCATTGGCCCTAATGTAGCATCATCCAGTGACATTTATCATATATTCTTCAATAATGTTACTTTATTTTTTTCTTTCTGATTCTAATTCTGCTTTCTACTTATGATTTTGCCCTAATCTTGCATTTGCCTATTGACTTATTTGTTGAGATTTATGATGACTATATGTGATCTTTGATGTGTGACCAATATTGATATGGCTCATGTTTTGTATGTGTTTGAGATGCCAATGTTGTTGTTGCATTATTATTTGATTGGGCAATGATGAAGCTTCTACGTAAATTATTCTAATTATGTAAAAATGCTTGCTAAAAATTTTTTAGTGGTATTGTTGTGTATTGCTGGAAATTATGGCTACATTTTTACCATGATTTGATAACTAAAAATCTAAGTCCGCTTTACTTGTATATCCTATCTTTTATACTTATTGCTTTACAATTTAATTCCAATTGGTGATTGATTTCTACTTCTGTTATTGTGCTCCAAATGTTGGAATAGTAAATATTTTAGGTATAGCAACTATTGCTTTCTATCTGCAATTTTTTTTTGGCATGATATGTAGGCCTAACTTATACTAAAAGCTTTTTTAGTTCTCTAATCTCTATGGCTTCTGAATTTTTTTGGAGGAAATTTATACTTAAAGCTTTTCTGGTTCTCTGATCTCTATGGCTTCTGAATTTTTTGGTGGAAGCTTAATTTATAGTAGATACACAAATTCCTTTTTCTAACTTTCAATTTTTTTTGTATCTATTTAGATTTTAGGCTTCAAATTCAATTATTTTTTATATGTATATATTTAAGCCTCCATTATTTTTTGTACGCTGCTTATATACACTTGATGATGGTATTTGTAATTTTTAAACAATCCACGGACTTGGCCCATTATAGTGTTTAATTTTTAATTTCATAGTCCTATTTATTTATTAATAAGGCCCAACTGAACCTAATTGAATTATCGAACCGAAATTACCTACTATATTCAGTCCACCGAATCGATACATTCATTGTATATTTTGGCTTGGTTCGGTATAGATTTTATCTCTTCAAAAACTAATTTGAAATTGAATTTTTTCTGCCGAACCGAACCGATCGATGGACAGCCCTACTTGGTAGAATGTAGGCTTGTAACATCCGTGTCTTTGAACCGGAATAATTAAAGTTAATGATAATTAGGAATTATTCAATTATATTAAATTGATGTGAATTAGAGTTGATGTTTATTATGTTAATAAGGAAGTAAATAATGTTTTTACAAGAAATAATTAAGTTTTATTGAAGGAAGTTTGGAGGGATGCAATTGTAAAAGAAAATGAGGACTTGATTGAAAGGATTGCAAGTAGAAGGACTAAGAGATAAGGAATAGGAAGATGAGGGATTTAAGTGGAAAGAAGAAGAAGAATAAAAGAAAAAGAAAAGGAAAGAAAGGGAAAAAGAAAAGGAAAGAAAGAGAAAAAGAAAAGAAAGAAAAGAAAGGAAAGAGGAAAAAGAGAAGAAAAGAGAAGAAAGTAATCTGGGAGCTAGGATCCAAAATTTAGCAGCAAATAAGAAGGAATTCTGCTGGAGAAAGTGGTGAGTGACCATTAAACTTGAGTTTTGATCAAATTATTATTTGATTTGAATTTGAATTTAAATATATGAAAGTGATGTTTAAATATGAGATTTAGACATAATTATGATGTATACATGTTGTAGATATGTTTAAAATTGTTGGTTATGTAAATTCTGAGTTTTTGGGTGTTGAAAAATCAAATTTTTATTTGAAAT
>CATIWO010298244.1:0-16216 GCA_949673435.1 Macaranga tanarius
TCAGCTTCCAAGCTCATTTCTTTTCCTTGCAAATTCTGCATTGTGTCTCATAATCCAAAACCTTTCTATTTCTTCAGCTTTACGCCCTGGAATTCTGCCTGCTATCAAATCCCACCTGTTCAAAAATTCATTTGAACAACATTATTTATATGCATGGACTTTAATTAATCATGGTGAAATTATAATTATATAATATTATAGCCGAAAAAAATTGAAATCCATTAACTCAAGCCAGAATGTGACATATATAATATAACTAGCTAACAAAATTACATGCATTTAGATCAAAAGACGATGAATAGAAAGTCCCAGATATTAACTTTACTTTGCTTGATAAATAAATTAATTAATTATGTGTAATAACGTGATATCAATAACAGGACAAAATTAATTGTATTATTCTAATGTCATCCACTCAATGACAATAATTAGTAGTGAAGTTAAATGTTATAGTCGTGGCCTAATTCATCATATATACCTTTAAAATGATATTAATTTCTTTATTATCTAAATGCAACTATCGCTAAAAATAATTTTTTGTTTTATTTGTTGGACACATCTACCGCATGAGAATTTTATATAAATATATTCATATTTAAAATGAAAATAATATTTCATCTTATTTAAGTGGGTATTACTTATTAGTGCTGCACAAAATACATATAATCTATTATAAAGTGCTCAAAGAAGTAGATAGTATATATTATATATCTTATTTTTCTTCTGTTAAAAAAAATCTACAAGAAAACCTTATAGAATGGCACCAATATTTATTTTCGTATTGCTCTATCGCTATATACATAATAAAATTTATTTTGTACAAAACAAATATTGTATTAAATAATTGTAATTATAAAATTTAGAAATATAATTAAAAATAAATATTTAAAAAGAAATTAAATTATTAATTTGAATTCTAAATAATCACATTTTTAATTATGTAATATGAAAATAAAAAATGCAATCTATTTAAAGGGGTATTTTTGACCAAAATTAAAAATTAATTTAAATTCTAGATTTACACCAAACACAAAATAATAAAACATAAAATTCATTTCAAATCAATTCTATAAGCTATTCATTTGAACCAAACACACTTCATTAATGAAAATTCATTTGAAAATGAATTCTATTGGGAATTCATTTAGAAATGAAATGAATTCCTTGGTGGAATTGAACCAAACACACCCTTAAAATGAATTATATAAATTATTCATTTGAATTAAACACACTTTATTAATAAAAATTTACTTGAAAACGAATTCCATTTGGAATTCACTTGGAAATAAAATGAATTTCTTGGTAGAATTGTACCAAACATAGACTTAGGGTGTGTTTCGTTCAAATAAATTCCACAAAATTTTGTGGAATTCATTTGCAAATCTAATTTTATATGTTTGGTTCAAATGAATATTTGATATAATTTATTTTTAATTTCAATTTTTTAATTTTGTGAAATTGATCACCACCAAATTAAATCCTTATAAAATTATTGGGATTTCCAAATGAATTTTACAATTTTGAAGTTATATTTTTATAAAGTCAAATATACTCCGGCTTATTATTTTTATTTTTAATTTCTATCTCTATCTTTCCTTTTTTTTTTTGGAAAAATCTTCCTTCTTTTCTAGATGTAGATTCACTTTCTTCGCAACTCAAACAAATTTTATCTTCGTAAGAAAAAATTTCGAGTCAGATTTTTATCTTTGCAACTCAAATAAAAAAATGATTTATTATCATTTATATGTATATAACGTGCTTCGTGCCTTCTGATTAGGGTGAGCATTTATTTTCGTGAGGGCACGCTACCTATTTGTCGAAATGCTCATAAGGGGAATATGCATTGTATATTATTCAAAATTGTGAAAGATGAAACAAATAGAAAAGATTGTTTTAATAAATCCAATAATTTATTTAGATATTTTATATAAATGTGATTTTCATGAATTTTTAATTAAAAATTAAAAATTTATAAAATTGTAATTTTAAAATTTAGAAATATAATTAAAAATTAAAAATTAAAAAAATTAATTTAAATTTTAAATAATTACATTTTTAATGATGTAATATAAAATTAAAATAATAAAAAAATATAATCTATTTAAAATGGAATTTTTGACTAAAATTAAAAATTAACTTGAATTCTAGATTTACACCAAATACAATATAATAAAAGATGGAATTTATTTAAAATGAATTACATAAATTATTCATTTGAACCAAACATACTTCATTAATAAAAATTCATTTGGAAATGAATTTTATTTGGAATTCACTTGGAAATAAAATAAATTTCTCAGTGGAATTGAACCAAACATAGGCTTAAAGTTTGCTTCTTTATGTTTTAACTTATCATTATATTTTGGTTAACTACAAATCAAACTAAAATAAATCGATTTCGGTTTAATTTTAATTTTTAGTGAGCATTCGGTTTGGTTTGGTTAAGTTTAAACCAAATGCAAGTTATCAATTTTATATTGAGTGTAAAAGGAATGCCTACTCACGGCCATTGGACCTTCAATGAGTAAAAAATATACATTGTTTTATTTTTAAATTATTATTAACTTTTTATGCATTTTAATTTTGTTATTTTCTATTTTATTTTTAAAACTTTATTTTAATCAATAAACAGTTAATATAAAATTTTGTGTTTAACATGCTAATTTATATTTGTTTCATGTATTATAAAAATAAATAAATTTAAAAATTTAAAGAATTAAATAATAAAATTTTAAAAGACATTGATGATTAATCCTTCTAAAATGAGGAATAATATTATTGATTCCACCTTTATTCATTTAAGAGGGTATTTGGTCAACTTATTTGAATAGCTGATAGAGGTTTGTGATTAAAAAGTTGAATAAAATATGTTTGGTAAATTTTAATAATCAGTAGTTGATAGCTGATTGATTCTTAATCAGTCACGGATTCTATCAGTTTTGATTTGTAGCTTTTTTAAAACCGTTGGTATAAATTTTTTTAATTTGGACAAAATTAACCTTTTTAAAAAATAAGCCTATATCTACTTCTATTGTTTCAATGTAAACATAATTCTATTATCAAATTTCTATCATTTTTCTCACGCTGAATCTCAATTTTTCTTCGTTACAAAAAAAAAAAAAAGCGTATTGTCATCACTTTTACAGGTACTCATATTGATTTCCTTTCTTTTTAATATTTTTCTGTAGCTGTATTATATAAATTTTATGAATTTGTGATTCTTGCGGTACTATTGGATGAATGCCTAGATCGCAGATGTAGGTTTTTATACTAAATTGGATTCTATTCATGTTACATTTGTCTTTTGTTTCTCTTAAAGAATTATATAGAACGTATTATAATATACCCATCACCATCATAATTACATTTGTCTGTTGTCACTTTACAAACCCATCATCATAATCTCTTCACGAGATTTTGCTTTTGCTACCCAATGATGATGCCTTTCTGTGTCTATAATTCACTGCCACCTATAATTCATATTAGTATTAGAATGTAAACATAATAATATTAGTAAGGCATACAATTATAATTATTTGGATTTATTTGAATTTATACAGAACGTATTATAATATACCTTTTCATTCATCATTACACTTTCCATAATATTAATTGGTTCTCATTATGCATACAGAGAATAGACTGACAAATCAATTAATTAAATATAACTTTGCTTGATTCATAAAATCAAATATACATTGATATACTTGAAAAATAAATATATGTGACTTATAGAAATAAAAAGAGGAAGTGGACATGCAAATTTACTAAGATATTTTTATGTATTATTTTATTAAGAGTAGTTAGTTTAGTTTGTTTCTTTATTCAATTATTTTAGCATTATATATATATATATATATATATATATATATATATATGGGTGTTTCTCTAGTTAATATTATTAGCAATATATTTTATTTTACCTTTAGGTTTTAATATGTCTAGAAAAATAAGAGTAATATTGGAAGAGCTGCATGGACAAGTAAACAATTTAATTTATTTGTTGAAGTATGTGTTAAAGGCACAAATTTAGGTAAAAGGAGTGGAGGTGTATGGGGTGATGAGGGATGGTCATGAGTAGAATGAGGTCAAAATTCGTGGTACAATATTCACCAAAGAACAACTAAAACATAAATGTGACTGGATGAAAGATCAATGGAAATTGTGGAAAGATTTGATTGGAAAGAAAACTGGAATAGGATGGGATTCTGTGAAAGGTACAATTACTGCCTCTAATAAATGATGGAATGAAAAAATACAAGTAAGTAAAATATATCTAAGATTTCAATTTAAATTAAGTATATAAATGCATTAATTTTATGAGTAATTTGTTAAATATTTATATATACTTTAAGAAAATTCAAGTTTTGCAAGGTTTCGAGAAAAAGGAATCAGATAAGAAATTTATGAAAAATATCAAATTATATTTATGAGCACTGTAGCTACAGGAGAATATGTGTATGCTCCATCATCTGGAATTTTGCCTGACATAGAAGAGTTGTAGTCTAATATTCATATGGAACAGACAATTGATCTAGAAGAAAGTTTTGATGATCAATTAATTCAAATGATTAGTGGAGGTGAATCATTTAGCCAATTTACTTATAGAACTACAGGTTTGGAAAATGTTGAAGGTAATGATATTCAACCTAATAGAAGCACACAAAAAAGAAAAGAGTCATCTACTGATGACAAAATAAAAAAAAAAAGAAAGAAAATAAGGGAAAAAAGATTTCAGGGACTGAACAAGTAACCAATATAGTTAAAAAACTTAAGAAAGGTGTAACACCTGTGAAACATGACAAACATTTATCATGCATTTTATTTAATTTTATTGGTTAAGAATGGACATGATGCATTAGTAAGCAAATGTGCATGGGGTATATAAATTTTATGCATATTGGGAGAAATTAATAATTGAACTACATGTAATTTATTTGGATATGTTGTGAGTGTGTAGTGTTATAAGATTAAAGGGTTTGGGAACTATTGATTAGGACCAAATTGAAGAGGAAGTAGGGACTGGATTGAAGGAATAAAAGGTTCAAGGATTATTTAGGAAGGTTAGCATTTCATTAAAGAGATAAGTGGATATTTTGGTGGTAGATATTACAAATTTTATCTAGAATTCTCTTCTCTTCAACGTGGCCATGCATTTAGGTGTGTGTATGAGCTTGTTAAGAAATTAGGTAGTTGCACTCATTTCTTTAGAGAAAACTACAGATTTGGTTAAGAGAAAGAGACTGATTTGGCTGAAGAAATTGGGAGTCTAAGCTATAATCATCAACCCTCAAGGTTTAAGTGCATCTTTTGGTAAGTTATTTGTGTGTTTAGTTTATTTGAGGTAGGGTTTAAGTTGCAAAAATTCATGCTTTGTTTTTTTAAAAAATTTAGTCACTGTATTTTTTTTCATAACATTAAGGAAATAATAAGGTTATATGGAATACTAGTATCGATTGTTTTTTATCATGATCAAAGGTTTACCTTAAGATTCTGGCCGAGTTTACAAGAGGCTCTAGGTACTACATTGAGATTTAGTACAACTTTTTATCCTCATATCAATGGACAATCTGAGAGGATTAGACAGATATTAGAGGATATGTTAAGAGCCAGTGCCTTAGATTTTGGTGAAAATTGAGATAAGCAGATGCCTTTAATGGAATTTGCTTACAATAATAGTTATCAGAGTAGTTTAGATATGACACCATTTAAAGCTTTATATGGTAGGAAGTGCAGAACTCCCATCTGTTAGAAAGAAGTGGGAGAAAGAAAATTATTGGGTCCTGAATTGGTACAGGTAACACTGATAATATTCAAACAGTCAGGTCTAATCTCAAAGCAGCTCAAGACAGACAGAGAAGCTATGCTAATCTTAAGTGAACTGACATTGAGTTTAATATGGGTGATAAGGTCTTTTTAAAAATATCTCCATGTAAAGGTGTAATAAAGTTTGGTAAGCGGAAAAAATTGAGTCCAAGGTTTATTGGGCCATACAAAGTGGTTGAACGTATCGGGCCTATAGCATATCATTTAGCTTTACCATCTAATTTAGAAGGGATACATAATGTATTTCATGTATCTATATTAAAGAGATATAGGAGTAATCTCACATATGTTTTAAAGGAGCAGCCTATGGAATTAAAAGAGAACTTGAGTTATGAAGAAATACCTATAGCTATTTTGGCTAGAGACCAGATGGTGCTTAGAAATAAAGTTATTCCTTTAGTAAAGGTGCTCTGGAAAAATTATTCACAAGAGGAAGCTATATGGGAGCGAGAAGAAGATATTAGACAATAATATCTCGATCTCTTGTAATTAATTAGAAACTTGTACAAATTTTGAGGATTAAATTTCTTGTAGAGGGGAAGAATTATAACATCCGTATCCTCAAAATTTGATTAATGAGATTTAAGTAGTAGATTGAGAATTTATTTATATATGTTAAATGTTATGATGTGAGAATTTGATGAATAATAATTAATAATAATATGAATAAATTTAAATAAGAGAATTTCGATGATATTGAAAGAAAATAAAGGTTTAAGTAAAAAGAACTAAAATTTAAGGATTTAGTGATGAAGAGTGAGAAGATGAAGGACTAAAATGGAAAGAAAAAGGTAGAGTGGTTGTGTTCTGCAGAAGGAAAGAAGAAAAAAGAAAAAAAGGTAAGGGAGAGAAGAAAAAGAAGAAGAGAAAAAGAGAAGAGAGGAAGGAGAAGTCAAACTACTGTAGCTAGGGTTTATTCATCATAAAAAATCTTCAAGTTTGATCTTCAAATCATGTGAGTGATTCCATTTTTACCTTTTATTTAAGGTTTTAGTTGAAGAACTTGAATATTAAATGTTGAATTTTGGTGAAATAATTGTAGATCTTGAAGTAATTTTTTGTATGTTTAGGATGCATGATAGTGTATATTGGTGTTGTTATTGTTAGTTGAGCGAATAGTTATAAAAATATATATTTTTGAATCAAATTTCTGTAAATCTCTATTACTGTTCATGTTCCAAAGTGCGATCAGGTGGCGCCTGATCACCACTGAGTCAGCATCTTATTGAGAAGAGGTGATGCTTCAGTAGATGCTGGGCGGTGCCTTTGTGTAGAGGAGTCGCCTCTATAGCTCGCCTCTGCACTATTTATGGTCGAAACCTTGATTTTTGAAACGAAAACTCAAACCAAAACATTGAAAATTATACTTAAACATTAGAAACAATCAAAACTAATTAGAATTTGAGAAGTGAAAAAAATAAGGCTTGAAATAGTGTGACTTTACCGAAATAGGAGATATGCAGTACAAATTCTTAAGTTTCAGACAAAGAAATTAAATTCATAGCATTCAATGGAAATAAATTAAGATTCTATAAATTTCAATGAGACAGAAAAGTATTGAGCTAAAATTAACTATTGAATCTCTAACTGAAAAGAAAATAGAACTATTTTGATATGTATGTATATAAGTGAGATATATATATATATATATATATATATATATGAGAGTATGTGTTGGCATTATTGAGAATGAGTTGGCCACTCAAATAATAACTATCTTTGGGACAGCGCATGGTTTTAGATATGCCTTTAGGGCGAATCCTTATAGTTGAAAGTACGCATACGAAATTATTGTGATATGATATTATGAAACGGTCAGTGTGGGCCGTGAGAAAGTTGAGTTGAGATGTTGAGTGCTGTGAGAATTGAATTATATTGTATTCATATTCTTGAGAGATATTGTATTATGGAGAGATTGTATATTATACAATGAATCAAGTAAATAAATATAAAAGATGTGTATAGAAAATGAGTTATCCAACTCAAGAAAGTATAATATACAACTCAAAGAACCTGATAATAGAATATTACAAATAAGAATGGGAAATATTCAATCTCATAGAATATAACGTACAAATAATACGGGATTAGTAACTAAATAAATCATAACAACTAAGAAATAATTTATATACAATAAAGAAATGAGATGACCGTAAATAGTACACGTGAAAAAGGGATGATTTCTTTGAATTATTCATTTAAATAGTTTGAAAGTTAAATCTTATTATTGGTTATAAGCCTATTTGGGTTTATTGAATGATTGATTAGTATTTTAAAATAAAGATTTATCGTACTTTTGTATTACTGTTCAGTTAGCTGCTCACTGGGTAATTTTTCTAATAAATTACTTACCACTGTATTTGAAAATGATTTTTCAGCGTAGGTTAGTTATTTAGCTATACTAGAAGATTATGGCGGTACAGTGGGCAACCATAGTGTATGAGGTTACTGACACTAAGACGTTGGTCAAATATATAGTTTTTTTATGATGCAGATGTCGAGCTTATTTTTAGAGTTATGGTGCAACCTATAAGGGCTGATGTTCATATCTTAGCTATTCGTGAGGAGCATCTGGACAGCATATGCCCTACTTTCTGAGTTCTTTATGCCACCTATACTGACGTGTAGGTCACCCTTACCTGGGTGTGATGTGGGGTTACATACTTACATCTTTTTGGTCTTTTTGCTGTGAGGCAATCATTCACCCTCGAGCTTTATGAGAGAAATACTTTTTGAGAGGTGATATTCTTGATGAGGGTTAGAGAGTTGGCCTAGGACTGGAGCTGCCTCGTTTCCACCATCATCATGTCGACTTAGGTTCCAACATACTTGAAAGAGAGATGCCAAGGGCTATTATTGATGTATTCATTTGTATTATTTTATTGGCATCTAGTACTCTTCCATTTGTATATATAATTTTTATATATTATCTATATTTGATAGTGATGTAGTACTTAGTACTGATATTATTATTTATGAAATATTATTATGTTAAGGATATTTCTTGTCATCTGGAAATTTTTATGTATATGATTATGGGAAAGGACATGATAGAATTATTTGACATTGTGGTTGAAAATGAATTAAAAAGTAGCCGATGATATTATTTGAGAAGCTCATTGTAAAAATAATAATAAATTATTGTGATTATAAGTTCATTAGACTAGTTATGAGAGATGGTGCTAATGTTAATTACAGATAATGTTGGTAAAAATAGAAATATTTGGAATATCCTATTTAAGAAGTAGATATGATAAATTTGTATTGTTAAGAGATTTTTTCTGGTATATGAGGTAATATCTCTACTATTATTAATTCCTTAGCTAAGTATACTAATGGAATTGAGGATATAAGGGGTGTTACATTTTGAGACTCAAAGCCTCACCTTTTGACACAGGAGGATCCATAGGTTTACAGCTGCTCATATTAAAGCGTTCTAGAATCTTTTAGATATAATTCTCTTATGATAGAGCCAAAAGTTTTTTTTTGAATGATCTATTTTAATTTTAACTCCCAATATGTAGTCAGTCTCACCCATGTCTTTCATGTCAAAATTTATGGATAACTAATTTTTAATGTCCATTACATACTCCTTGTCATTTTTAGCTATTAAGATATCACAACATAAAGAGATAGAATTACAAATTTGTCATCACATCTTTTAGCATAAACACAATGGTTGTCATCAATCATTTTAAAATCATAAGTCATAATAGCCTTATGAAATCTAAGGTACCATTGTCTGGATGACTGTTTAAAACCATAAATAGATCTTTGGAGCTTACATACTTTGTGCTATTGGCCTTTAACAATAAAACCTACAGGTTATTCTATTTAGATTTCTTTATCTAGATTTCCATTGAGAAAAGCTATTTTACATACATTTGATGCAATTCTAAATCCATAGAAGCCACAATAGCTAGGATAAAGCGAATAGAGGGTAAACCTGACAACAGGTGAAAATTTTTCCTTATAATCTATACCCTTTTATTGAGTATAACCTTTCGCCACAAGTCAAGCTTTATATTTATCAATGGAACCATCTACCTTAGGCTTAATTTTTAAGAATCCACTTATTCCCAATAGCTTTATGGCCAAGTGGTAAATCAATAAAGTTCCAAACTTGATTCATTCTTATTAATTCCATTTTCTCTTCCAATATAACTTTCCACTTTTCCTTGGCATGACACTCAAGTGTATCTTTCACAGTTTTAGGTTCCTCATCATCATTGGAAGTGATAATATAAACTTCATTCTCAATTGGAAAATACTTTTTAGGAGTTTTAAATCATGTACTCCGGTGTAATTGAGAATCATTACTTTCACCAATCGAAATTGGATTAGTTTCAGTCTCATCTCTCCCGTTCAATTGAGATGGGTGAAGCAATTCTTGCATGCTCCCACTGTCTCAAATAGAACTAGATACCATATTTTATGTGTCAACCATATGTTGACTTGCACCAGTCTAATCATCATCATCCATCTCAAATAAATGAAAATCTTTATCAATACCATCCCACATAGGGAAATTATTTTCAAGGAAAGTAACATCACGGGACTCAATTTTAGTCAATCTTCCATCAGAATCCTCACCAATAAATACATAACTTTTGAGTTTTCAGAATATCTTATAAAGATACACTTCTTTCCTCTTGGTCCTAATTTACGAAATTTATGAAAATTGTCAAGAATGTATGTTGCAGATCCCCATGGATGCAACTCATTCAAGTTGGATTTTTTACCCATCCATAACTCATAAGGTGTAGAGAAAACTGATTTAGAAGGCACATGGTTAAGTATATAAGTTGCAGATAATAAAGCATCACCCCAATAACTAATTGAGAGATTAGCTTGCGCTATAATAGACCTAATCATTTCAAACAAGGTTCGATTCCTTCACTTAGCAACACCATTTTATTATGGAGTTTTAGGAGTTGTTAATTGCCTTATAATTCCTTTTTCATTACATAATTCTTTAAATTGTTTAAATAGATACTCCCTACCTCGATCAGTCCTTAATGCTTTTATTTTTTTGTCTAATTGATTCGCAACCTCATTTATATATTTCTTAAAGCAATCTAATGCTTCAGATTTATAAGAGATCAAATAGACATGACTGTATCGAGTGAAGTCATCTATGAATGTAATAAAATATTGGGCTCCATACCTTGCTTTGACACTCATTGGTCCACATATATTAGAAAGTATTATTTGCAAAGGATATTCAGCTCTTGTGCCATTACTAAATAATTTTATGGTAGCTTTTCCTTGTGAACAAAATTTATAAGTGGGCAATTTAAATTTTGTATTTAATCCCAAAAGACCATCACAAGAAAGTCTATTTATTCTATCTTACCTAATATACCATAATATAGCATGCTATAATTGTACATCCATATTATCATCACTAGAGTGAACAAGGAAAAATAAACACCATGATTATAATAGTTTATGTTCAACACTCCATAATATATCCACAACCATAATAAACAGTACCATGGGTAATCTTAACACATTCACCTAGAAAATATAAACCATATCCTAACTTTAATAGAGCAAGTATAGGGATCAAATCTTATCCAATGTCAGAAGCATAAATAATATTATGTAGGTGTAGGATTCAGCCTCCTTACAAATCCAATTTGTATGTGCCAATTCCTTTAACTTCGACTCTCATATTATTACCTATATAAATCCACTTTGTTCCACTTAGAATTTGACAAAATTCCATAAATTTATTTCTGTCTCTAGCTACATGGTCCGTGGTTTTGAGTCTACAGTCTACTTAGGATAAGTTTCAGTGAGTAATACAATACTAGAAATAAAAATTTTAGAAATATAACTTCTTTTGAAAGAAGTTAGATAAGAAAATACCTTTTTAGGCTCAATGAATTCACGAGCAAAATGATCCAGGTTACCATAATTATAATGAGTCACTTTAGTCATTTCCTTTCTTCTAGTATGCTTTCCTTTTTTGTGTTTAAATTGCTTATTTACTTTCTTTGGTCCATGTCCAGTCTCACTTAATTTGCCTTTACCTTTCCAATTATTATTGAACCTATTGTGCTTAAATCCAAAAGCCTTCTTGAAACTTGATTCAGCCACCTATGCATGAGCATTTGGCTTGGCAGCCCCAAGGCGCTCATCTTCCAATTCTAAGTGGCATACAATATCAGGAAAGGCCTTAATGTTATCATTATGAGTCATATTAACTTTCATATATTCCCAACTATCAGGGAGAGACTGGATAATAGCTTAAGCTTATTATTCATCATTGAGATTGTGCCCAATTGCTTTAAGTTCTATAATCATGTTTGACATATCCCTTAAGTGTTATTTCATAGGCTTATTAAGGATCCTCTTATAAGTGTCAAACTTAATGGTCAGCTATGCTCATGGTCATGACACTTGCTTGTGAGGACTTTTGTGCACTTAATCACGATTAGAACTTTTGAATTCCTCTTTCTTTAAACTTCTTGATGCTCTTATGGTCTTTATCATGCCTTATTTAAACTTTAATGAGTGCAATCTAATGCATAACTTATAATCACTAAAGAACACATGTTAGCACTTCAAAATTAATTTGTTAAAGTTAAAATAAGGATGATTAATAATTGATAATTCAAATAGTTAACACCCCTTAGGTTTGATTTCATTAACTATTTTTCCATTTCTCAAAAAACTTTTTGGAATATATTATTAATTTATGGAATATACTTTTAACTTGATGTGTGTGAAATCCGCAAGCGTACGAAATCGTTGCAAGTAATAAATTAGGATATCGTCCTATAGAGATTGCAAATTGAATACTGAAATACTAAATATGTTTATTTATTTAAACACCGAATTTTAGTTTGAAACTTAAAGGAAAATAAACAAAATCAATCAAATAAAAGGTTAGAGTTCTTATTCTCAATTCAACTATTTCTTAAAATAGATTAAACATCTAAGTCTATTTACATCCAAATAGACCTATTTACATCCAAATATAGTCACACCGATAAGATAATCAACCATTTTCCAAGTCTTATTAGCTTCAAGAGCACATAGTTCTTCCTGTATGGCCTGTTGCCAGCATTTCTCTTTAACTGCCTATGAGTAACTAGTAGGAATACAAATATAAGATATAGTGGTCGAGAGAGTAGAAGTAGAGGTACTTATCTTAAGTGATGGAAATCTATAGTGGTCAGAAGGACTGGTAATTCTAGAGGATCGACGTAAGGGAACAGATGGCAAAACAAGTGCAGAAGGGGGAAGCTTTAGAGGTCTACGCTGGTATGCTATAGTATGCATGCTTGAACCTTTTAACTTGAGTACTATGAGCATTAGAAGTGTCATTAAAAGAAGGCAAGAATGCAAAAGAAGGATTCAGTGATGAAAACATAGGAAAGAATATTTGATTTTTAAAAAATAACACATTCTTTAAAACATGAACCCGATTGAAATTTGGATCATAGCATAAATAACCTTTTTATGTGACACTATATCCTAAAAAGGCACAATAGATAGATTGGGAGAGAGCTTATTTCTATTTATTTGAGGAAGTGTTTACGCATAATTAGAAATGAAATACCTGCAAGTATACGAGATCAAAATAATAGTATATGGTGTGTACAAGTGTCGTATCCCACAAGGATTAAATGAGTTATCCACTAATTAAAATTATTTAAAACTAGTTTAAGGCTCAAATAAATTAAATAAAAGTTCTAATCAATTACAATAAAATCTAAATTCTAATATACTATTTATAATAAATTCTAAAGCAACAACAATTAGAATAATTATAATATTTATTAGGATTTATCTATCAAATCATTTTCCATGTAATTTAATTATTCTTTAAAGTAATGGAATTTCTTGGGTCTAATAATGTATCAACTTACTCTTTCAATTATAAATTATTTAAACATGCATTCAATAATTTAAAATTTATGGCTTAACTTTCATCCTCACTCATAATGATTTAGATCAAGTATACATATTATAAAGCAAAGTCTATCCCAAAATATGGACATAAACAATTTAAGTTATTTCTAATCATTAAATTAATTCATGTTATGTTTATCTCTTCCATTAGTTTTACCATCTTTCAATGCATAACTCTAATTAAGATCATGTTTAAGTTGGTCAAATATAAACAAGCATTAAGAACAATAAACATAAAATACATTCTTTGAAGAAATTGATTAACTTTCATTAATTAATAAACCATGGTTCATGACATGAAAATAAATCCTAAAAATATGCAATTAATCCATATCCATAGAAATAAAATACTTCCAAGAAGATATAGCAAGATTTACACAATTTAGAACTATAAAGAAGAAGAAAGCATCAAACTCTTGAATTGTCATTCCAATCTTCAAGCCTTCTTTCTCCTTTTGAAGCTTTTGTTGTTCTTCTTGTTTCTAATATTTTTATATGGCTTAAAAGTGTTCTATATTGCTGCCATTTCTCCAAATAATAATGAAGTATATATATTCTTAGGAAGTTAATAAACAAAAGGGTGCAAATCACTCTTTGGTGAAGAGTCATATACATTAACATTTCTAGTCATTTCAAGGGTATTTTCAGTAATTAAGACCAATGAATTAAGTCTAGGTGTCTTCATAAAAGTTGTATTCCTCTAAAATAGCTTTCTATAGCCTCTTGAATTACTTGAATCCAAGTTATGTAGAGGGAGTTATGGCCAAAAGAGTGAAAAATAGTCTGAAGGGTCGTGTCTTTTCATGCCTTTGCCGAGTCGAGAAGCCTTTTGCCGAGTGGTGAAGAATCCTTACTGTCATGACTCATGAAGATGAAGAGGAGCTTCCTGAGTTATGATAGGCACTTTGGTGCCGACTCGGCAAGATGGTGCCGAGTCCAAACACTCCAAAGCTTGTATTTTTTAATTCTTTTGCCTTTGAATGCATCCTTTATGACTATATAATTTATCTAAACATTAAATAAACTTCAAAAGCATTATAGAACCATCCAAATTCACATAAATTTAATCAACATCAATGAAAACTAAAAGTATTTATGATTATTAATGAAATGCATTACAATTAAACTAAAATGTAGACTTAATGCAACCTAATTATAATGAAACATACTAAAATGACTATGCTAATTACAAGATATCAGACACCCCCACACTTAGACTTTGCTTACCTTTAAGCAAAACTAAAAGATCAAAGATGAAGGTTCAAATAAAAGATTACTCCATTTAATTCAAAATGATCAAGTACTAATAAGGGTCATAGCTACATTAAATCAAAGAAACAAAAGGAAAAAAGATTGAAAATCAACTCCATAAGCCCTCAAAAATCTAGAACAAGAACAATAATAATGTAGAAAATAAAGTAACCCCTGCCAAGTATTATTACAAATAAAATCCATGCAAGTCAAATTAAACTCCAATTCATTAACCAAATTCAATTTGAAGGGAAACTACTAAATCATAGAGGATAAATGAAAAGTACACGTACTAATGCAATCAATCTCAAGGCATTTTTGGACAATAAAACCTTCCTTGAGATATTATTAGAAATCATTTCCGAACGAATGAAAATGAGCTTGTAAGGCTATATATATAGTAATTATCTTCTTAATCCACACCTCAACCTTCTTACAACCATTAATACAGTAATTATCTTCTTAATCCACTTATTATTGCTTAATGAGCTTGTAAGGTTATATATATACACTTGGTATCACTATTTAAAACACGTACAAATTAAAACCTTATTGGATATTGCTTAATGTTACCACATCCATTCATATCATCATTTATCACATATCTCTAAGATCAACCACCATTCCATATATATAAATACATCACATGCACTGTAGTGCTAACCATCCATCATTATATGAATATATACATCAGAGTACTAAATGCTGTTACTTATAATACAGGGTTTACATATCCTCGGATCATAGTCCGGAAAAGAAAAAGGTGAAAGATACAGCAGTAGTAACAACAACCCACATCTAGGTCAAACCCTCAACAAAAGACTAGCCCTATGGCTCAAGTATCACTCTGGTGACACGCTCAACTAGGGTGTAAGATAATGGCTGCTGATAAAAAAGCCAAAATCTGATGCATCCACCTGACTGCATCACACCCAGTAGAGGGTAACCTGAACATAGGTGGAGGTAGCACAGAAAACTCTGAGAATAGAGCAACTGCCATCTGAAAAATCCCCGCGAATGGCAGAAAAATTCACATCAGCATCCAGCGGCTGTACTATCGCACTGAAGACAAGTACTGTATCGGCATCGTGACGTACTATATATCGAATCAATGCCTCAGCTCCCAAAATCTCATATTCCATAGTAGACCAATGGATTGTCATAGCTACCTCCAGCTCGCTACTAACTCAATCTGGGAAAATCATTTTAAAAA
>CATIWO010298249.1:0-17898 GCA_949673435.1 Macaranga tanarius
AACAAATTAATAAAATTGTAAATAGTTCTAAGTGATTACAATGTAAAAATTATTAAGTCATATTAAATTATTTATATTCAAGTTATTAAATTTTTCTCATGTGTGAGCAATTAAATAATTTTTTATGTTAATATTAAATATTGTGAAATGTATATTTTATATATTTTCAAACAATATAATATAATTCTTTTAAATTAAAAATAATTGAGTCATTTATATTATGAATAAAGTTAAAATGGTATATAATTATAAATAGAAAAAGTTAAAAAATTTCTATCAAAAAATGAATAAATTCTAAAAAAAGTAAAAATAAAAAATATTAATTTTTATAATGCCACATGTCAAAATAAAAAGAATTTGAAAGTGCCACTTATCATAACCTCAATAATACCTTCTCTGGCTTTAATATATTTATGATTTCTTCTTTTGCTTTTGCACCTTCATTCTCTCAATAATTATGTCGTCGTGGAAAATATTATCAACACATTTATATGAATCTATAGTTATGTGATGGGAATGGGCATCCAAGCTGCTCCCTCCGGTTTATATTATCTATTTTATTTTTATATCACTCGCAATAGATAATAATTAAATTAGAATAAAAAAATTTATATAATTTCAGTTTTTTTTACAATAACAATAATTTCATTCATTCAAACCAGCAATACATCGATAAAAATATTGATATAAATCCGCTAAAAATTATTAAAGAATGAAACATTTAAATATTCACATCTCCAAGGTTAATAGCATAATAAATCGGCTCAAAACCTAAACATTTAAAAATTCTATAATTATTAGAATACCTATAACTCCAGTGCTATAACATACTAACGACCATAATTGGATATGATAGCTCTATTGAATCGAATATACTTTGTTTATATGAATTGCCCACACACACACAAAATGCTGCAACAAGACGGCAAAAACCAAACGCTGTAATAAGACAGCGAAATCAAAAAAAAAAAAAAAACTTAGATCTACATGAAATACCCACTTATTTTAGTTCTATTAAGCAATAATTTTCTCATGGTAATAAAATTAGTTCAATTTCAAAAATACAAAGAAGTGTTATATGATTAGAAATTTTATCACTTAAAGATTTGCATTTTTTTCTTGGTATTCAATGGTTTATGATTTTAGTTTACTAATATTTTTACATTCGCAACAACTAAAAATGAGATCTATTTTTAATTTTTTAGGAATAAGAAATTATTTTTAAAAATATTCAAATAATTGTATTAATAATAAATTACATATAAAATATTTTTATTAAAAAATAATATCATATGAAAATTTTGTCATAAAATAAAATAATATTAATTAATAAAATATTAAATTTTGAAAAAATAAATAAAACCACCGCATAATTAATAATTATGCCTTTAGACGAAGTTTCCATGCATGAAGGCAATTTAATTCCGTCAGCACACCGTGTTAAGGATACTGCCAGTAGCTCCCACGCTAAAACAAGGAAAAGGCTGCTATAGTTTGATCCCTTTTTATTTTCACATGATAAATGCTCTTGAGGAATTAATTTTTTTGCAACAATATTTTTATACACATGTGATCTATGGATGGAATGGATTAAAATATACCCGGGCTCTTTAGCCCGGCTACTAAGGCAGCAGCCTATGCTGCCCACCACTGATGCAATTATATATATATATACATATTTTCATATAATTACACATGCATATACTGAAATAAATACACAACTACACAACATATAATAATAATAGCTAAGTAATATAAAAAAATAGCTTGTGACATGTTTGTAGTAATCGAGCTGATCACTACTAGTATTGTTACAGCTATAAAGTGTGAGTTTCATCTGGGATTTACATCTTGACCAAAAAAAAAAGATTAAAATATAAAAACCCTAAAATTTTCAAATCGGCTCTCACTCATTTAAATCTTCCTGTTAATAGGATAAATAAATAATTTTTAAAAGCCAATTTTTATCTTTATTTAATGAGCAACAACACTACTCATATCAGTCAGAGCGACATATATCATTACTTTTGAATTAATATCCTCAGCTCTCTAGACACATTGCTTAAAATGTCTCTATTTATCACCAACTGATCATTTTTAGAAAGCCAATCAGCTACCTGATTAGATTGCCTATTTATATATAACACCTGAGTTCTCGCATTGTGCATGTTTGACAGTATCATTCGTTATCTCTTCAACTATAGCTGCGTATTCCCAGTGACTTAAGTGCCCATCAGCATTGATAGCTGTGACTATTTCCTTTGCATCCGTTTCAATAACCGAATCCTCAGTGGCATGATTCTTGACAAATCTGAATGCTTCTCTCTAACTGCTAAAGCTTCTGCTACCGCTGCTGAATTACAACTCACTTTACTTGTTGAAGCCTGCAGAATCTCACCCTTGTGATTCCTGCTAACAAATGCAATTTGGCCTGTAAAAACTTATAACACATGTAAAAATATAAAAAATATATAACACATGTAAAAACTTATATAAAAACTTATAACACATGTTTTTAACCCAAATTAATAACTAACACACATATTTATTTTTTTAAAAAAAATTGTTATGAAATTATTTATTCCGAATGTATTACACTCAATGATTATATATTATATTTTAATTTTTTTAGTCTGAATTATTGGAATAAAAAATTTATTAAAATCTTAATAATTTACTTCAACCTAGATAGGACGACAACCACGGCAAGCTTCCCAACAATTATTTAATGCGACTGCATATACTACAACTCGAACTCAAGACGTCAGCCGATTCTCAACAATTATTGGTATATATTATATTTTTATTAACTAAATTTAAAATACTTATAATTAAATTATAAATATTTGTAAACATCTAATAAATTTTTTTTTATTAATCTCGTATGCTCTCCAAATATTTTACACCGAAGGACCAATTGGTTAGGAAGGAAAAAAGAGAAGAAACCAAATCTAAAAAAAATGACTTCAGCCTCACTGAGATCCTGGTACGAATACCAGCTAAACCTCTTCTCCGTTTCAAATGGCGTCGCTTCTTCTCTTCTCACCACACTACTAACCATACTCACACATCAATCTCTGGCCTCTTCCTGCGCAATTATTCTCCACTCTCTCAGTCTCTTCATTGCCTTCACCGTCTTAAAATTCTCCAGTCCTGCAATTGCCTTCTCTTCTCTTCTACTTTGCCTGAAATTGGCGAAACCCCTACTCACGCTTCCTTATCCTTCTCCTCCTCCTGCTGCTGGTGATGATGCAAATGCACCCCTTACTATATCTGGCCCCTTTTAAATCATGTAACTAACAAGTCATTTTTGTTAGCTCCGTACACGTTATTGATTCAATCCATCATTACCAATTCAAGTGTACCAATCTGAAACTAGAGCATGGAGCCTTTTCTTGTTCGATATAATATGGTTTTTGATAACGGCGTGTGTATTGGAATGATGCTGTTCATTGGATTAGTTTTTCAGGTAATGGAGTCTATTTTGATGTAGATAGAGAGCGTGCTGGTGAAATTCCAAAGCTTCCATTTTCACATGAATGGGGAAAGAGAAGGATCACATACTTTGGCGAGTCTGGTGGCCATTTGCATTTTCTTGAAATTTATGGCCAGTGCAGTGGTCATGAGTTTAATGTCTACGAAATGGAAAAAGACTATTCTGCTTGGAGTATTCGGTATCGGGTGCTATTAGATTGTGTTGTGAGTGCATTTCCATGGGTGGTTAAGACGCATTTTGATGCTGGAAACTCAACTTATTATGCTTTTTCTGTGCTTTGTCTCGTCGATGAAGAAGAAGAAGAGTCATCACTATTGCTGCATGCACCAGGAAAAATCATTTCTTATAATTTGAAGAAGAAAACTTTGAAGAAAGTTTGTGAATTAGCAGCAGCAACTGGAACTAAAGATCAATCTTTGCAATTGGGATGGCTTGATGCTTACCAATATATTGCAACATTAACTTCTGTTACCGATTACTGTTCTTTTTTTTTTTTTTGAAGCTAATTACTGTTCGTATTGTTTGTTTTCTAAATTTGTGTAAGTTTAGTTTGAGTTGAAAACAATTCAAAGCATACATAACAATTTTTAAGAATATTTTTGTTGTTCAAAAAATTTTTATGAGTATTTATGTTTAATAGTTGGATTTATAATATATAGCATTGCATGTATAATAAGCTGCTTTAAAAACCCTTGAGGTAGAGCTTACCCTCCCTTGCGAACCTACACGGCTCAAACGGGGATCCACTCAGGACACCCCGTGGTCGTGGTCAGACCAAAAAAAAAAATATTAGTGTTAGATAAATAATATGTATAGTCACTATTTTAAAGTTCAATGATGGGTATAAACCATTGATACTTTAACAAAGAGATATTTCAATACTTTCAATTTGTGTTTGCTATGCGTTTATATATATTGAAATACTCTATTTTATTTAAGGTTATGTTTTAGATATTTTTTTTAAACAACATATATTTAGCTCGCATTTGAAATACTTTTTCAAAAAATAAAGGTGGGATAAATTAATTTACTAAATTTCAATTAATTAACTAATAAGTTTAAAAAATAATTAATTATATTTTGTAACGATAGAAAATTAAAATAACTATATATATATATATATACACACCCAACGTGCAAGGCATGTTAGTCCTTTCTAAAAAAAAAAAGCCCATAAAGGATGAATTTTCATTTATTGTGGAAAAAATATATGAGATTTTTTATTTGAAAATAATATAAGAGATTGCAAAAGATAATGAATAGTAGCAATTAAATTTAAAAATTAGATAATTAATTTTATAGACCTATAATAATATAAATTAGTCCAAGAAACTGTAATAATTGATAGAGTATATCGTTTATTCTTATCTTATCTATGTTCATTATCATCCTAATTGTTGTATCTCTTATCAACTTGTTATTTGTTATAATTTTGTAGTCTATACTGCTGTATATATTGAGAATATATCATCAATACAAAACAACCCTTTTCTCAAATATTTACATGGTATCAGAGCTATTATCAAAGCTTTAAAACTATGTCATCAGAAAGCAGTATCTCGTCCATTAACAATGTATCTGCAACATCCCAATCAAATTTTTCTTCTCTTCCTAATGTTTCACACCAACTACCGATCAAATTGAATTCCACCAATTATTTATTGCTCTTTCTTGTTCACTTGCAACTTGGCACACACGTCTCGGACATCCTCACCAATGAATAGTCCAACGTGTTTTACTTCAAAATAAATTACCAATCAATAATAAAGTTTTTAGTTTATGTTCTTGTTCGGTTTCTAAGAGTTACAAACTCCCCTTTTCTGATTCTAGTTTTGTTGTTTCTGCTCCTCTGGATTTAGTTTCATCTGATGTTTGGGGTCCTGCTCCTGTTGAATTATATGATGGTCGAAAATACTATGTAATCTTTTATGATCATTTTACAAAATACACATGGATATATTTCTTAACTTACAAATCTGAAGTTCTAAGTACATTTGTCAGGGTGAATTTCATGCAATGACCAAATATCTTCTCGATAATGGTATCACTCAACATTTTGCTTGTCCTAAAATACCGGAACAGAATGGTTCAGTTGAACCCAAACACAGACATATTGTTGAAAGAGAGCTGTTACATGTCGCAAATTGCGACATGCAACAGTCCTTCGCAAAGGACTAAAGGACAAAAAAAAATTAAAATTACAATTTGGCCCCCATATTTACAGGAGCCAGATTGTTTGTTTGGGGGCTAAATTGGGTATTTGTCGCGAGTTGCGACGTTGCAACTCGCGACAAATACCCTTTCCCTTGTTGAAATAGGACTCGCCTTACTTCATCATTCATCCGTACCACATAAATATTGGACTTTAGCTTTTGATACAGCTGTTTATTTGATTAATCGATTGCCAACTCCTGCATTGAATAATGATAATCCTTATCATAAATTATTCAATCGTGATCCTCATTATCATGAGTTACGTGTTTTTGGTTGCCTCTGTTTTCCTTAGATGAAATCATATTCTGCAAATAAATTTTCTCCTCGTTCATATTCATGTGTATTTTTGGGCTATATTTGTCTTAACATGACTACTCAGAAATTCATTATCTCACACCATGTTGTTTTTGATGAACAGGCTTTCCCATTCAAAGCAGGTGCTTCAGTTGCCCATGTGTCCCATGATCACTCTACTACACCATCCACTCGGCCAATAATTCTTTTACCACCTCAACCTCTCCTATCCACGCACACTCCATCCCAACCACAAACTCTACCAAATCGCAGCCTAGTTCACTCTATTCCACAAACCAACCGAAACACAGCCACTTTGCCATCAAGTCCAAATTCTTCTGCCTCTGACACCTCAATACCATCTATCCCTCATTCCCCTTATACACTACAGCCCTCCGCTCCATCTACCTAGCTCTTCCCCTAACTTAACACCAGGTTTACCTTTACTGGTTAATCTCACTAAATACCAACATCCAACTACACCAGTCAAGACATACCATGTGGTCACTCGAGCTCAAACCGACAATCTCAAACCTCAGGTTTTTCATTTGATAGTCGAGCCAACTACTTACTCTCAAACTATCAAAGTTAAAGAATGGCGTGCTGTAATGCTTGATGAAATGCAAGCTATGATCAAGAATCACACTTGGATATTAGTCCCTACTCCTCTGAATCAAACTCCCATTGGCAACAAATGGATTTTTCGTGTTAAACTTGATAAACATAGCAAGGTTGATTGGTATAAAGCATGACTCATGGCCAAGGGGTTTCATCAATGCCCGAGCCTTGATTATACTGAAACATACTGTCCAGTTCTCACTTTGGCTTTGTCAAAAGGCTGGCCCATTCATCAATATGATGTCTCTAATGCCTTCTTACATGGAACTCTCAATGAGACTGTCTACATGCAGCAACCCTAAGGCTTTGTCGATCCTATGTATCTGGATTATGTCTGTAAACTCAACAAATCAATTTATGGACTCAAACAAGCACCCCGTCAATGGTACAAATGCCTCTCTGTTGCTTTGCTTGCTCTCGGTTTTACTAGTTCTAAAACTGATTGCTCCTTCTATCTTTATCAAGATACAGCCACAACTGTCTATATTTTGATTTATGTTGATAATATTTTGGTTACTAACAATGATCCGAAATTTATTGACACTATCATTAACAAGCTTCGGTCTCGCTTTCCTATTAAGCACTTGGGTCCTCTTTCTTAGTCCAAATACATATTTGAGCTGTTGCAAAAAGCAAAGATGATTGAAGATAAGGGTATTTCCAGTCTATTTTCCGCCTTGACAACTGATCCATTGCATCAACGGCAATTTCACAATCCATCTTTTTATCAAAGCATTGTTGGCGGCCTTCACTATCTATGTATAACTTGGCCTGATGTCAGTTACACTGTCAACCGAGTCTCTCAATTTATGCATTGTCCATTGGAGTCTCATTGGATGGCTGTCAAACGGATTCTCTGCTATATTAAATCCACTATGTCCTTTGGTTTATTTCTTTATCGCAACAGCCATCTTTCTCAATGCTTATTGTGACGCAGATTGGGATGGAAATAAGGAGGACCGAAAGTCTAATACTGGTTATGCTATTTTTCTTGGTTCAAACTTAATTTCTTGGAGCTCCAAAAAGCAACGAACTGTTGCACGCTCATCCACTGAGGCTGAGTATCGAGCTATTGCATCTACTGTGTGTGAGCTTGAATGGATTGAGTCCTTTCTTCGTGAAATTGGTCTTCGGCTATCATCTCCACCACGCATTTGGTGTGACAATCTGTCAGCAACATATTTGACTACAATGCCAATTTTCCACTCCTGTTCTAAATATTTGGAGATTGATTTTCATTATGTTCGTGACAAAGTGGCCAGAAAACTATTGAAAGTTCGTTATTTGTCTACTCGTGATTATTTAGCTGATACGCTCACTAAGGCTCTTCCCAAAACAAGATTCCAAGAGGCTCGCACCAAGTTGACTGTTCTGTCACAACCGGCTCAACTTGAGGGAGGGTAATAGAATATATCGTTTATCCTTATCTTATCTAGGTTCATTATTATCCTAATTGTTGTATCTCTTATCAACTTGTTATTTGTTATAATCTTGTAGTCTATACTACTGTATATATTGAGAATATATCATCAATACAAAACAACTCTTTTCTCAAATATTTACAATAATAATCCCTCATAACTTGAAAATAAACCACAATAAGGTACAGTCTGTGAACTTTCGCTGGTGTTCAAGCTTTTTATACAAAGAAATATACACAGTTGGATTTTTTATTTTGAGGAGGGAGAGGTACTAAATAGGGTGACACATCAAATTTGAATTTAAGAATAGATTTAAATTTCTTATATTTCTTGAATTTTATCTAATAATTCCATAACAAAATATCAAAATTAATAAAAGAACAACGATAAAATGTAATAAACCCACACAAATTTAAAATTTAAAGTTGAATAAATTATTTATCAACAAGATCTTAAAAATGACACAAATTATTCAAAATCAGTAAAAAAAAATGATGGCGAAGTGGTTGGTAGATGTCAATTTTGTGTGAAAAAGAGAGTTGACTAAAAATAATGTATTTGTTTTTCAAAAAAAGAAAAATGTATTTGTAGTTAAGAGATTAATTGACTTGGACTACCCTATAACATATGTACATATATTGTCCAAAATATTGTTCTCACGACTCACTATCATCTTTTTTGGCATGTTTTACACGTTACCCAAATAAACTCTGACCGGCACCTTTTGTTTTTTGGCATATTACCACTTGACCTTTGTTGTAATGACTCGTGTTATTTGTTCTAAGTAGTTCAAATAGTAAAAAGTATCAACATCCAATCTTAAAAATTAAGAATTAATCCGCTCTCCTTTAATTTCTTTTTTGTGATGTTAAAAATTAACTATTTCAACTATATGCTAACAAAAAAAACTAACCTTTAAGAGCAATTGTGTTGGCATTATAATGGTAAGGTTATGGAAAGGGATAATTAGAGAAATTAATATATCTATATGAGTTTACAATATAATTAAAATTTTAAAAATTATGTATATATTTTATTACGAAAATAGTGTTTGTTTGAGATTAAAACAAGGAGATTTGTTATTTATAGTAGATTTTTACACTTTTTTAAATTATGAGAAAAATTTTATCCTTATATTATGAGAAATTAAATTTCTAATCTTTTAATATTAAAAAAGAAAATTTTTGCTCTTTAATTATTAAAAATTTATGCACCATCTTTGCGTGTTTAAAAATTTGTATCTCAACTTTTTTATAGCAAGTTATCTGCACTTTTTTATATATATAGAAAGCTAATCTAATAGTTTTATATTATTTAATTTATTAAATTTACTTTTAAAAGTGCATTATCGAATTATAAAACTAATATTTATCAGTAATTTAATGACAAATCAAATAGTAAGAACTTGATACAAAAATATTTAACTAAATAGTACTACTCTTTCTTTATAACTTATAGGTGCGAATCAGTTTAAAATAATTATTCTTCTTGCAGTTAATTTTTTTTAATCATAAATCACATGCAACTAAAGAAAAGCGTGGGCAAGTTTTTAGATCTTAGTGAATGCAGCCATTTTAAATAATTGTTGAAAGAATTTTACAATTTTTATAATACTACTTAAATTAATTCCAAATTAGTCGAAATCCCAAAATATGCGTGTACAACTTAAAAAAGAAAGAAGGAAAAAAAAGAATCAGTCGAAAGCGGTGAAATGTTCACATCACATGGGCTCTTTTTGGATACAAAACATATATTTTTGTCTAATTGAGCCCTTCTCATAAATGCAATAATAAAAATCAAGGTAATTAACATATTTTATTCCTTTCAAAAAAAAAAACATATTTTATAAGTTTTTACAGATTTCGCTGTAATTTATATTTTTTAGTTTTTCAAAAAAGATTTTTCTCTTTTTGTTACATTTAGCTTATTATTATTTATATAATATCATGTATTTTTAATTCTTTGTAAATATATTTTTTAAATTGGGCACAGTTGAACATGCCTAGGCACCTAAGTCCTAACATAAGTCATCCACTTGCATTTTTTATTGTTAATATGGATACAAATAAAACAATAGCAATTTAAAAATCAAGAAACTAAATTTAAATTCCAAAATAAAGGAGAAGCTAAGGAAATTTTTACATATTAATGAATAATGAGTATCTTGAACATTTCATCATTTTCAACTGCGATACTTGCACTATATTTACTTCTTTTTTTTTTCTTTCTAAATAAACTCTACTTATGATATATTGTCTTAAAAAAATTATATAAACATAATTATTGATGCTATAGTAAATTCTTTTTATTTATTTCACTTATCTGTCTTTAAAAATTATAGTAAAAAAATAAATGGTACCTAATAAGAGTAAATGAGAGTAAATTTCTTATTTATTTCCTATAAAAAAGTTATAAAGAATGAAATGTTTAAAAAAGAATATATTGAAAATAATAATACAAAAGAAGTCCTGTTTTTTTTTTTTAAAAAAAAAAAGCATTTATCTTCTTTCTTTTAGGAAAACTAATTCATAATATACAATAGCACTTTACTTGGTACTAAATTAAGAAAAGAAGAAACATGAGAACAATGATTAGCCTTCAATCATGCACAGTTGGAGACATTTTCTTTTTATTAGTTATAATTTGTACCCACCTGACCAGATAGCTAATTGCAACACCAGACTTGTTGAATGTTCCATACATTATATATATTACTATCCAAATTGTGCCACAATCCATCCAGACATAGTTCAATTACACATTTCTTGCAGATGTCCAATTTTTTTTTTTTCCAGAAGAAAAATATAATAATAATTTTCTGTCAAGGAAACAAATCTGGGTGCAATAAACAATTTTTTTTTACACACATATACCCGGGTGACCTTATATCTGTCCAGATGGAAAGCTTTCCCAAGATTTTCAGTCTTACCTCCCTTATTCAGTATCAGGTGGATGCACGCCTCTAGCCTGTAATACAAAAGCATCTTTTCCTCAGCATGTCATATTTGGAGAAACAGAGTTTACAAACCTGAAAATTCAAAAACATAACTTGCAGTAGGTGACAATATCCCGCAAAAAAGGGAAAAAAAATCATTTGATGCAAAACAAGATCCTGCCAATCTGAAACACCGAAAAATTTTTTGGCCTAAAATCGTTGATAAAGTTCTCAGCAATATTGCCTGGTATGCATGTCGTATCAAAAAGACTCTTCACAGCAAAAACTCTGGCCAATAATACTGCTTCATTCATCCCCAAGCATCATGCGACTGGATAATTTAACACATTTAAACAATAGCCTGAAGAGCACTGAATAGTGCTCAGTTGTTTCCATCTACGTCTTCGGTCAGATAATACCAGATTTACACGTGTTCAGTTTAGCAAACCAAGCAAAAGCAGCTACAGAAAGGCTCCTAATGATTTAATCTAATGATGAAGGGGAAATTTTCAACAGTTGGCAGCACTAATGAAATTGCAGTAAACTAATTATTTGAAGGATGAAAATCTAGACCGAGATAATTACACACACCTTCAAAGATGAAATGCTGAGGATAGATGCCAGGACACAATCTTAATCTGCTTTAAGTAGAAGCCGAGCTTGCAGCAAGAGAAGTTGCAGTATTGCTTTCCCCTAAAGAGCTCTCTCTATGTGTATTATTGCTTTCCCCTAAAGAGCTCTCTCTATGTGTATTCACATTGTTCTGGTTGCTCCTTTCAGCAACTGAATAATCTGTTTGATTTGAAACAGAGACATGGTCAGCAGTACTATTATCTCTGGTTTCAAGGCGCTCCATTATACGAGATACGCTGGCGATTCCAGCATTCACTTCTCTTCGAACTTCAGAACCAAGTTCCGACATTGAACTGTTGCGAGAGAAAAGCCTCTCCTTCCACCCTCTTGTACTTCTTGAGATTTCTTTGTATCTGAGTGCAGGTACTGAGAAGAAATTAGAAATAGTGATAAAGAAAATTTAACAGATGAATAACATGGGAAAGAAATGCTAGAGAAAATGGTAATTGTTAAACCATACCTCATTGACATTGCATTAAATCTAGATTTTAGAGAATCTGAAAATGACTGAAACTCTGATGGTCCTGCTCTGTCTTGATTTGCTGGTGAAGAATGACTACTACTGCTTCTGTAAACAAACAAAGGATACAAGTACTAATGCATGAATATTTTAAATAGCACACTCAAAAATTAGCAAAAACGCTTGATGATTAAAAAACTAAAAGAAGTCATGAGTACCGATTATCAAAGGAAATTCCTTGATGATTTATAGGCATGATGGTAGATCCAGATGCAGAGGAACTTTGATCCGTTACGACGGAAGAAAATTGTAGGGTTTGTTGTGGCAGTTCATCCCCATGATATGGAACTGGAGCTGATGGACTGGCTACAGTACCTGCAGCTTGCTCATTTCCCCCACCTACCTGAGTTGGAGGGGGAGAAACAGGGCCTGAAGATGGTACACTATGATGAGTAGAAAATACCAAGAAGTGTGGACGACCATGGGAAGATTGCCTATTTCTGTGGCCTTCCCTCCTACCAAAGTGGTGGCTCCTTCCCATAGCAGCAGCAGCAGCCAAGTGCTGGATTATACGCTCTTCAAGATCAGAATCACTTGCACCAACTGGTAACTGCATAATAATTCGACAAACAAATCACCATCATATGATGGATGCAGCTTGAAATGTGTTTGATAACTAGCTAATAGTGAACAAATAGTTCAAGAGATGATAGAAAACAGACATGTTGCAATTCAAAATCCCCAAGAGTAGGATGACGAAATATAGTGGCATTTCTTGATGGTGCAGCCCTGAGTTTCCTCTCTCGCTCCACTGCCTCAAGCAATTCTTGACTGTGACAGTTTACAAATTGGTTAATTAATAAAATTCTGAAAAACAAAATCTAAAAATCAGAAAGTAAATGTTCAAAAATAATAATAATAATACGCAAAACCAACCTGGAGGGATCTTTCAGACTGATAGGCTGCAAACACATAGGGCAATCAGAGCTTCTCTGGCACCTACAAATCAAAATCTAGTGTAAAATGCCAAGGCTTTCTACTCTTTCCTTATCCAAATTATGTTTTACAACTCAGCAAACCACATCAACCTTTGATATAACATTTCACCATTGTCATTTTTTCAACTATGTGATTAAGAAATATAGGAAAATGAGACAATTATAAGTTTTGACGATTGTGAGGAGTGTGCAAAGCTGCAAACCATATAAACAAACTGAATTTATCAGTTTGGTTCCACTTCTATTTCTGTTTTTGAAAATTTTAAAAATTAGTTTAAAATCAAAATTGATCGAAAAATGGTAAACCATCAATGATATGTAGTTTGATGGTGCACGTGCGCACATTATCTATACATTTAACATTTAATGATATGTAGTTTGATGGTGCACGTGCGCACGTTATCTATACATTTAACATTTCACCACCTTTACCTTATTTATTTTATAACATAGTTGTTTAAGCAGATTAGTATATATACTATAGTCACATTTTCTAGATTGCTCAACTAGGATTGCTTGATGTCCTTCAAAATGCAATGCATTTAAAGTAAGGGATAAAGAGAACAAAAAAAAAAAATTGTATAAATTTAGAAATCGAATTTATAATAAAGTCACTGACTCATACAGGGATGTAGCTAAGAAACATGAATGGAATACGAGAGAAAAGGCCAAACACTAAGAATAGTCAAATTATTTCTTGTTTTTACGGATGATAAATAAGATAGCATTAATAGAGTATCTTCGGAATGAAGTTCACATTACAACTATTGGGAGAGGGGAAAAAGAAAGAAGCTGCATCCACAGAATGAATAGATGACAATGGCAAATAATACGTTCAATTGTTTGGAAGCATGATAATTGTCAATAGGAAATGGAAGAGAATTGATGATGCATATGCTATACCATTCAAGGATGCACTGAAGGTGATACTCATGCAAACAACCAGTCACCTGCAAGGCAAGAGAGAGAACAAATATCAAGCCATGAATAGCATGCACAATAATCACATGAAAGCAATGCATAGAAATCCATGCGTATGTGGGGATGCAAAAGGTGAGGAGTTTAGAACTTGTGAACAACATAAATCATTACCGTTGCAGGATCACTGTCACAAAATTCCTCAAGGCAAATGCTGCAAGCATCATCACATGACTCCTGAATTCCTCCTTCCACAAAAGCTACAGCTGATGCCATATGAGTTTCTTTTTTCTTGGCCTCCTCCATCTCCAGAACCTTTAAAACATAAAATTTTTTTGTAAAATTCAAAATGGAAAAAACTTGCTAGAAAAAACTTAACACTCAACTGAAACAAGTAATATGTTTTTTTGAACCTGAATTGGCAAAGACAAATAAAAGAAAATCATAAACCCAAGCAGTTGATAAAGGTTAATTCCTTAAATTGATCAAGCACATATAAACATCTATAATGACCATAAAGTAAATTAAATCCATAAATTCTCACAAAACTAGAGATAAACCCAGAACAAAACTTTATGTTTCAAAGTCAAAATTAGACTCAAAGAACAATACAGCACAAAAGCAGTATTGAACATCCAGGTGATTGAATCAAACTACATCTCATCATCACAAGAGAAAACTATACAAAACCATCTACATGAAACCCATTTCAGGGAAGACAGAAAACAAAACAAAATTAGCTAAAACCATGGAACCCAGATGAGAAATCAAATGAAACAATAAACCCATCAAAGAAAATAAATAATACAACAAAAAAATAATTAAAAGTGAACAGACAAAGCTAAAAAGGTTGAAAATTGGGTGGGTTTTTGTTTGGAATTTTACCTCCATTAAAGAAAAGGAAAAGCTCCAGAAAATGGGTAAAGACAGAAACTCAAGAAATGGCCGTCAAATTGCAAGAAAGATCAAATCTTTTGAAGTTAAATTAAGTGTTTTTGAAAAGGGGAAAAACAAAAAAAATGGAGCTACAGATAGAGATCCATGGGAAACCCTAGAATTCAGGGAAGCTGAAAATAAGATAGAAAACAAAAATAAAAATAAAAATAAAAATAAATCTAAATCAACAGAAATTAAAGAGTGAGAGAGAGAAAAATAAACATAGACGTGGCCACCTTTACCTTTATTTATTATTTATTCATTTGTTGGCTTTTGTTGGATTGTTTGTTTGTTTGGGAGTTGGCTACTTTCTTTTTTTTTTTTAATTTATTTTTATTTAATTTTTTAATTGTTTGTTTGTTTGATAATTTGGTGTTTATTGTTAAATTTATTTTTATTAATTGAGATTTATAAAATTTTTTATTATATAGTTTATAGATTTTATTGGTTTTTTTTTAACTTTTTTTTATGTGCTTGTTTTGACAATAATTTTTGTGTTGGAAAAAAGAAATGCACCACCTCCACTATAATAGCATAAATGAGGTTGTTGTTGATTGATTTCTTACTTTTCTCTAAGCTTTTTATTTAGGGTTAATTACTATAACATCCCTAAAATTTGAACTATTATAATATTTTCAGTAATTAATTTAAGCATTTTCGAGTTTTTACTCCATTAAACTATTACATCATTACCGTTTAATTTACTGTTAAATGAACCAATTTGAAAAACTATAAATTCTAATCGGTCCCTGGAATTATAATATCACTTTAAATTCATTCAATTTTTTATTAAATTAATACATTTTAAATTTATTATGTTTTATTGTAATAATAATTATAATATCTAAATAATTTTTATTTTTAGCATAAAAATAGATTTAAAATATATTAGTTTATAATTAGCACTATTCTAACATGACTACGTAATCAATACTATATTAATTAAGGTTTATCATATTGACATGGATTTAATTATTAAATCTCATTACAACTATTTTAATGTGTTATATGTATATATATATTGTTTACAAGTCTTTTGAGAATTACAATAAAAACTCATTAAAAAATTTATTGCAACATGGCCAGCCTATTCAAGGCATAGTGCAATCATAAAAACTGAGTTCATATTAATATGGTAAATCCCAACTAATGGGTACGGATTACAAAAATTGCACCAATACCGTGCCAATTATGAAATTGAGTACATGTTAGTTTGATAAATTATAATTAGTGCAATATAAATTACATAAGTCGTATTAGTATATTAAATAATTAGTAAAATTGAGTTCATGTCAATATGATAATCCTAATTAATATAGTGTTGATTACCTATTCCTATAGGAGTAGTGTCAATTCTAAATCAATATGTTATAAATTTATTTTGATGTTTAAAATAAAAATTATTAAGTTAATATAATTATTATTGCAATAAAAACATAATAAATTAAAAAATTTATATTAATTTAATAAAAAAAATAGATGAATTTAAAATTATATTATAAGTATATAGATCAAATAGAACTTTTAGTTTTTTCATATTGATCAATTTAACGGTAAATTAAAACAGTATAGATGTAGTAGTTTAACATGGTAAAACTTTAAGGATGTTATAATAATTATTGAAAGTATAAAGACTTAGTAATATAATAGGTCAAACCTCATAGATGTTATAGTAATTAACTCTTTTTTTAATTAAATATTGAGTCATTCTACTGTGCAAATGTTTGAATATTAGGTTTTACATATTTTCTAATGTCATGCAAGAATATTCTTTTGCCATTTAACACCCACAAATTTTTTGTTTGACAATTTATTTTATAATTGATTGTATTGTTTTCTTACATAGTTTAATTAAAATATTCCATTTTTTCTAAATTTTGAATGTTAGATTTAGTTGTTTGATTTCATTTTTATTTATTAAATTTAATTAAATTATTTTCTAATTTCATCAATAACATTTTAATATGAAAATTCTAGGTAGTATCCTCAAACTACTATACTAGAGTATTAAAATTGATAATTTACTATTTTTTTCTGATGGTATTTATTTTACTATTAAGGACATTCCAAAAATTGGTATATTGCAACTTTGAGTTTTTTTTTTTTTTTTTTTTTTATTCTAGTCATTGTCACTAAATTTTTTTTCCTAATCAATAATGTATATATAAAAGATCAGTAATAGTCTAGTAGTATGATATTCTTTTCCGCTTGTAGAAGTTATTCTTTATCTATTTGCCTAAGTATTGTTATAATTATAATATCCTAATAAAGGAGTAAAATACTGGAGGAAAAACATAATATATAGTAGCAATGTAAAAAAAATCGTAGTAATTAAAAATAAAATAAAAAGAACAAGGCTTTAGTTATTTTCAATTTTTATTATTGTTGCAAAGAACCCACAATAATATTGTAAGCTACAAACAAATTATTGATTTCTGATGAAAAATAGTGTTAAATAATAATGTAATAATAGTCATATTTCCTCTAGAAGATTGTAGAAAGTGATAGAAGAAGTCATCTTGCAAGTGAGAATGTTTTGAATAATGCAGATTACATTTAGTAAGAAATTTTATGATGAATTTGTTTTGTGCATTATTTTCCATTCAATATTTGATTAATCAAAACAAGTATATTATGTGATGAGAAAATGCAAAAGGTTATAAAGTATAAATGAAGTGATACAAGGAGGAAAAAAAAAGTCAGTGTAAGTAGGGGGAGCAAAAATAACTGAAAACCGAACTGAATCGAATCGAATCAGTCGGTTCGGTTTTTAAAAATAAAATACTAATTTGGTTTAAATCGAATTGAACTGAAATAGGTTCGGTTCGGTTTTTAGAGTAAAAAATAGATAAAAACCGAACCAAACCGAACTATAGTATATTCTAAAATTTTATATATATTTATAGTTCGGTTTGATTGGTTTATTACTAATATTTTAAATTTTATTAATAATATTAGTTTCTAAATATATAAAA
>CATIWO010298339.1:0-21047 GCA_949673435.1 Macaranga tanarius
ATGCGCATATGCTATGTCTTAGAGCCTACCTTGCTTAGGTATTTCCTATGAATCTTCAATGCTTCGTCGCAGACCTTTTTAGCATCCAAATTACCAGTAACATTGTCCAGTATCTGCAGAAGAAAGCTCTGTAAGATGAATGCAGATGCATATATGCCTGTTCTTTCTTCATATGCACTACCATGGATGCAAGGAGACAGAGATGACCTGGACAACATCTTCTAGACCCTTGGCTTCCTTTAAAATTTGCTTGTTCCTGCCCTCAAGAACACTTGCAGCAAGAAAAACGGCAAGTGCACTGCTGTCAGAATATCCAGTCTTCACATTGTCCCTCTCAAATTTGCCGCACTGCTTTAACAGCTTGTCACTTAACGAAGGTGCACCCTTATCTGATGCAGAACCAGGCTCCCCGTACAAAGAGAAAATGCCTGGATTGTACTCCATGGCCCACACCAGCTGAAATAAATCTATATCTCACATTCACTGTCTTAAAATAAAGTTCACTATAAAAAGGTACCAAAGCACACTTCAAGAAAAAAAAACATAAAATTCTGCCAAGTAACTGTTTTCTTTGGGGAGAATTATACATCTTAATACTCATTTGTTCTAAGCTGGTTCTGCGAGAAGTTCAAAAGTTAGTTCCTTCCCTTTTATATAAGAATTCAAATGCACGCCTTTTAGATTTATTATTCTCTTATTCTAATACTATGCCTGGAATAACACAAGAATTGTTTGAGAAGTTGAACATTTTTAACACCACAAAGTTATTATTGTACAACTACAAGGACATTCATTAAAAGCAGCATCTACAGTACAAATCAAAGATTAACGTGTTCACATTAAACTATGAGGTGAGATGGTAATTTATAGAAAAAGAAATAAGCTTTATTCAGCAGAAATTGATAATAAGCAATTCCCAAATATACAACTGCCTTGAAAATTAGAACTTTGTAGTGTTAAAGCCTTAAAACTTCTCTTTCCTAATTTTAGATTCTTATGGAATTCTAAAGCTCAACCTATCAACAAATAAACAACCTAATTCTATTAAAGTCACAAGACTTGATTTTATGCTCAAAATTCAAGCAACAGAGCCCCCTGATGAATTTCTGAGGGAATTTCAAGTACATAAATCTGTCCTTACCTCCCAAAGGTACAACGCATCTAGAAAGGCGAACTCTCTTCGAAAAAGTACCATCAACATGCGAAATGCAAACAAATATTCACCACCATCAAGCTCCTCTGCCAAATTGATAAAAAAAAAAAAGGTTTTAGTTTGTCTATAAGAAATGGACCTTGTTTGGTGCACAACAACATTGCATACTCGAGAATAAGCACATGCAAGTGAGGAGAACTATGGTAATCAAATTATCTGCTATCCCTTTTTATAAAGTGGGTTTGTTGCTGCCATCCATTTGAGCAAATAGGGCACCATATACATCAATATTTAAGCAAGTAGGGCAAAATACGTCCATGGTTATTTTGGCTACCTTCCTTAGAAAACATTGGGTCTATAACCCCAAGTATAAACAGGGAATATAACCTCAACCAATTTAAAATTCTAGGAACTAGAACAAATACCAAGATGTTGATGAAGCTTCGGATCAACAGTTTTAATTACTTGTGAGAGTGTGCTCAGCTGAGTTTGCACCCCCATTGAATTTGCACTGCACCTGAAGTTTTCTCTCTGTTATGAAATAAAAGCAAAGGGACAGCTAAAAATTAAAAGATGCTATTGGCAGGATTTAAAAGACAAAAAAAAGAATGTTTAGGTCACCCTTTTTAATAAATTTGTTAAACATAATGGGAAAAGATTAGCATTGCAACTGGATCCTAGATGCTAATTACATCAACACATTCACACAACTACAGATCTAAATTTATGATATACATATATCTTGGTATATTCTGTAACTAAAAAACAAATGAGAACTTATTAACAAACACAAGTAGTTAGCACATGCTAGAATATTTGAATAATTTGGGACCCCATCAAATGATGTAGAACAATATCAACAAACACTCCAATGTCTGCCGCTGGACAGTAGCCCTGTGGCCAAGCACTTACATCATTGTGCAAGCAATCAGGGACTGAAACCCTGCTTTCCTCACGCTGTTTAACAGCAGGGGTTTCATACATCATTAATGTTTCATATGTGCACTTCTACCTTGAAAATCGGCCATTTCACTGTTCTAGTTCAACTGTATTTCTGCCATGTCCCTTGACTATCCAATTCCACATGCAACCTTTGAGAAAATTTTTGATGTTTAAATCGCAACACTTCATATGTTTCACACTATGTGAATGGTTTCTTGATACTATCCATCATTAATATAATCAAATCCATCATGAAACAATGCAACTATGCCACTGGATTCTTGCATGTCCGCAAATGCTTTCAGTTATAGAAGTATAAATTTCATACCAGTTTCCGCATTGCACGATCAAAACACCAAAATGCATCTGCTTCATTTTCAAGAAGAATTATCATTGGAGAACAAATATCATTCATTCCTGCACAAGAAATATATATGCCTGAGCATCTAATTACTTATTTGACGGTAAAATTGTACAGTTTCAATATAATTCACCTTGAACGTAACCAATGTCATTATCCATCCATGCATAAACTGCAAGAACATCCCAAAGTTTTGCCTCATTAGACTCGCTCTGATAGAAGACAAGTGTTCGATCTGTGCGAACAACATCCAGACCTACAAGAATTACTTACTAAGTCAGGCTCCACCGGAAGTTACAGAAGATAACCCAGTAAATAGATTTATAAAATAAGAAGCCTTGAAAGAACAAAAATATTTTGAGAGATGGACAATGAAAGATGTAACCATTACTCTTTCAATTTAGCAAGTTTTCCCCTGATACTAATAGTAACATTTTTAGGCACCAAAGCTTTGGCAACCCTGGCAGAGCTTGATAGCAGGAAATCCAAGCTGGACACTTGTGTTTTTTTTTTTTTAAAAAAAAAAAAGTATATATCAAATTGGATTGTGCTACAGACAGAAAATCATTATAAAGTACCAGCTGCATAGGTACTACTTGCATCTGATATGTGAATGAAAGACATTTACTAACACCAGCATGTGGCTAGCTTTAATGTCTATTCAATTCCCTGAAAACCATTGAAAGGAAATAAAAAATCCACCCTATAAGAAATGAAGCGAGATGTTTTGCACTATGTACATACCAATTTGATGTAAGGCAAGCATCCACTGGATCACTTTCTTGTCTGAAACAGCATTATTTACATGCCCCCCTTGCACATTGTTTCTCAAAAAATCAATTATTGGCCTGCCATCCTCAGTAATGATAGGTGTTGTAATAAACTTTCCACTACCAATAACTGGAACCATATTTTGACATTCACCTTTCCATCTGCAATACTTCTCCCTAAGATGAGAATAATTTGAACCACTCAGTAACTCAACTACATTCCATGTTGAAACAAGAAAGATGCAATAATTAATTGAAAAAGTAAGATGTTCATAATCAGAGGCATGGTAGTATTGCCATAGGTGCAGCTACGTGCCGACGGTAACACAATCAACATAGAGCCATGTTGGAGCATACAAGACCAATTAATGTCTCTAATAGAGAACCCACAATACCATGGGCAAAACATAGAAAGCAACAGGTTCATAGGCAAAGTAGCTCAATAAACTGATGTGCTTGTATGTGAGTTTGTGTGCAAAAAAGAGCCAGAAGAATCCATTTCTTTTGTTATTTTTCTTGAATGTGCAGTACTATATGGCTTTGGCAGAAACAAACTTACAAGGTGGGTTTTCAATAACAGTAGCACGGTATTGAACAGTATTGTCTGGCAAAACTTTCTCATGAAAAGATGAAAAATGCCTCAAGTTCTTAATTTAACATTATTGAACCAAATATTCAACATATCAATACTCTGAAGGTTCAAAATAACTACTAATGACAATTATGAGCATACTGGTTTAAACACATCTACCAATACCAATAGGCTAATAGTCCAATACACGTCGAACAATAAAGGAAGTATTGGCCAATGTTTAAAACCCTATTTAAAAGTTATTTAAGATTACATGAAGAGATAATGTTCACATATTAAGTGAACTTCAGTGCAAAAAAGTAGGGCCATCAAAATTTCTTTGATTAATCCCTTTAGTATACCTATAGGTTAAATCACAATACAAAGAAAAGCATTACCTCCTTTCTTGCCTAAGCTGATTCCGTTCTTCAAATGTGCTGTTAGGATCAAAGCATCCCAACAAGAACTCCCAGACTAATCCTCTAATTGAAGGATGAACACCCTACTATGAAAAGCAAATAAACATAAACTATCCAATATGTGGATTTTATCTTGAAACATATATATAAAGGAGACAAAAATATACCAAAATTAAATGGCTTCAGTTCACATCATTGTCAACAGTGACCATAGCACAAAAGTCATTCATAAAGATGAAGAAAGTGGCAGTAGGATAAGAAGTAGACAACAATTAACAACTAGATAATAGAAGAGGTACAAAGGGATGTGGACACTAATCATGAAAGAAGTGATGTGAAGTACGTGCCTTTTTGCATACATCATCATAGCGCATTTGTAGATTTAGTAATAGCATTTGAAACTGGGGCTATAGTATAATGTACAACAAAAGGCATACCCCTCTTTGGATCCGTCTAAGAACTTTTGCAATATCCAAATGTCCATCTTCAGAGAAAGCAGCGTGCCATCTTCTTGCACTTAGAGTTTTCCCAGCCTGTGAAGATAGACTATTTCAAACACGGAAAAAATGCATACTAAAGAACTAACTAGCCTGTCAAAATATATCATGACAAATCAATGGGAAGTACCATAAGACAGTCAGACACATATTGACTAGAACCTAGCTATTCAACCACAAAATCAGTGCAATTTCAAGAAAACTGTTACAGCTTTCAAAATGTGAGTGCTACTAGTTCTCAAATTGGTTAGTTTTCTGAAGGACATCGAAAATTCAAACAAAAGTGAGGAAGCAATCAACTTGCACTCAATTAATTAACAAAAAAAGAAAAAAAGACAAATGACCTCCAAATCAAGCTATCAATGATCATGCAAAACTAATTGATTCAGGACTCAAAGAGTACTAAAAAGAAGGAATTATACCCTAGGCTTAAACCGGGGCTTACGAGCTTCAGCTTGACATTCGGCTCTGATAGGATAGAAACCTCCAATATCATCCCCTCCTTCAGGTTTTTTCAGAAAAGCTCCACAACTAAACATCCAAACTAGCAATCACTCACTTGTTCACTGCATTACAATTGCATTAGCTCAAAAAAAAAAGGCATTTTTGTCAGGCACAAGAAAACAGAACACAGATTCCTATCCTCCCCAACAAATAACACCCATTTGCAATGTAAAATCAAATATTCAATCAAATTGGCAACAACCCAAAAGCATTTCGAACATACCCACTTAACGAAAAACAAAAGGGAAGCAATAGAATCATTAAAAAAACAAAGAAATAAATAAAGATCCGTCCTTTGCTTACCTTAATTGAAGAAATGAGGCATAGATTGGGCCAAGAATAAAACTTTGCGTTTGTTTCTAAGCAATGAAGATGGAGTTTTCTTGAATGAGATAAGCGAAGGAGGCGCATCAAATCATTACCATAATAATAATAAATTAAGTTTAAGACCAAAGAATCTGTCTTTCATTTTTCTTGTTAACGGTATCTTGCTTTTGCTTTGGACACAAAAGTTTTTTTTTTTTTAAATAAAATAAATGTAGTTTTTCTTCTATTTTCATACAATTTTAAACACCCACACCCAAAAAAACCAAAAATTAAATTAAATCAACAATTTTAATTTGGTTCAATTTTTTTTTTTTGAAAACCAAAATTTCAGATTAAATTGAATAAATCAAACTATATATATATCATTTTTTTATTTTTAAAAATTTGGGGTTAATTCAAAAGTTATCAAATTTCCACATTATTTCAATGAGGTCACCGAACTTTAATTTATATCTTTTGAGTCATCAAATTTCAATTTATTTTCACGATAGTCAACTATAAAATTTTAATTCATAAATCATCTAGAATTATTATTTTAATCTAAAATTGAAAATAATTGACAAATAAGTCCATATTTTTCTACTCATGTGAAGATTGTATCTTCAAATTTACTTTGTAATCCATCAATTTTTATTATTTTTAAAATCTATACAAGTATTTAGACTATTTATTTATATGTACACACTAAATATACTACACTAATAAAAGGGATTGAATATAACTGTTTCAAATTTTGTGAATTATATAATTGTGGGTTAATCCAAAAATTAAAAATTAAATTAAATTTGTTATAAAAATTCGGATATAATATAATTGTTTTAAATTTTGTGGATTTTATGTGAATGGTTTAATTAAAAGGTTTAAACATTAAATTTGTTATTTCTTCAACAGAAGAAATTAAGAGTTTTTTTAAAAAAAAATTATAATCTTTGATGTGCCATATATATATATATATATATATATATATATAAGTTATAATGTTCATATATATGTTGAAATTACAAGTTGTGTAGTCATTCATTTGCTAGTAGAATGTTTTGCTAATAGGTGTCTAAAAAAATTTATATCACTAATTATTTAATTAAAATTTCTATGAATGTGATTTCTAACCTTTGTTTCATGACAGTGAACATACTCATTTTTATTTTTATTTTTCTTCATAATTTTGAGAATTTCCAAAATAATAATAATAATAATTTGCATTAGGTTTAAGAAATTAAGATGATATTTTGATGGCAGATGTGAAGAACAAATGGGAGAATAGTTCTTGGGGTAGGAAGCTCATTGTGCAGAAGAGGAGGGCTTTGCTCAACAATTTTGATAGGTTTAAACTCATGTTGGCAAAGATTAAGGTTTGCAATATATATCCTGCTTTTAGTTTACCATTCATTAATTTGCATAGAGCTGTGAACGGGAGCATGTAACTGGACTTATGTGGTGTTAAATTGCACCTTTTTTTTTTTGACTGGATGATAGCTTTTAGACAGTTGTGTTCTCCTTATGGCTTTACCTTATAAGATGAGATGCTGAAAGCAATGGGGGTTAAGAACTGCAGTCACACTTACGTTAGTTCCTCAAATTAAGTTTTTTCTGTTTACATTCTGAGTGTGTTGCAATTGTTTTTGCAGAGAGGAGGAATCATCAGACAGGAACTCGCAAAACTTAAAAAGGAGGCAGCTTAAATTTTGCTTACATGTTTTGGTAAATCTGCAACCTATTTTCAGTATTAATGTTTTGGTTGTTGAAACCAAAATTTTCGTTAATGATAGCACATTCATGAACCATGATTTATCATTTCCATTGTTTACGTTATCTGATGTCCGCTGAAAATTCCACCTCGGGCCTCTCCATAGGACCCTCTTCCCTACCCTTCTACTCCTATCTTCGATTGAAATTTTCCAGTTTAACCCATTTCAAGAATTGTGATCTTAATGGAATTTATCTGTAGGCTAATAGAACATTAATAGACTAATATGAATGACAGGTCCTCTGCGCAAAAATTCAACCCATAATCCAGCCTAAAGATTAATGTAATACCATGTATCGGACGAAGAATTCCAATATGGGAATGGGGTATGTAATTAAAAGTCTAAGAGAATCTCATTGGTCAATAGAAAACTTGGTGAAGACCTTTGCTCTGCAAGGGAGAGCTGTAATCATCTGAACCACGTAATCAGAGCACGATTGCCTTAGCAATTGCTTTGGGGTAGCAACTAAGTTTCAACAGTGCCTTTCAAGGGATATATTCATTTAAACCACCATCATGAAGTAAAATATTCCATTTTCCACCCTCCAAAAACATTTCTTTTTAGTCACGAATCCAACAAAAAGAACTTATGAACATCAACAGTACATAAAAACAGAAGTAAAGAGAATGATGCAGATGGAATGGATCCCTGAACAACAAATAAAAGCCACACCAAGCTTACAGGAGCATGGCACCTACCCTTCCCATATTAAAACATGAGAAAAAAAAATCGACCAGAAAAAGTTGTTGATCCTCTGTAGTAACATGCTATTCGATGATAGCTGTATGGACATCCATTACCTGGGTGATAATGATCACTAGGAAGCGGTTATCACTCATGTTAGAAGTTTGAATAGCATTTCTGAAATTGACGCCACATGATCCTGGAATGCAGATTAATTCGATTAAAGGCAAGTTGGCCACCTATTGGATGCATATGGTTGTCGAAGTTGAGACCAAGTTGAAATGTATAGCTGATGCATCTATTGATGAGCATCACACATGTAGTCTTCCTTCCAATATGAAACTCAATGAAGCAGCGAGAAATATTTTCCTACACAGCTGCAGAAGCCATAGACAAAGATTGCTCCAAGTGAGTTCGAAGTTCAACCCACTCAATTTAAAAACTCTCGAACTCCAGAAATTGAAATTTCAAATTTGTGAGAGCAATTCAGAATTTTCCATACTCAAAGGAAGGCCATGTTCTATGCAAGACCTCAAAAGAAAATTTACCTCAGTGACTCAAAAAGGAGCCTCAAGTGACTCATCCCATACATCTGCGCTTCCATTTGAGGCATCCTCAACATCTTCTTCCATTGAAAGCCTGATGTACTCCCTATGTGCGAACCGATCCCACTCTGTCATAGTTGGATCCTCACGTTCCTGCTCACACCAAACAACTGTACATTAGACAATGATAAATCCAGAAGAGAGCAACTAGCACCATTCAAATTCAATGCACACCTTCACCTCCCAAGAATCAGAAAACCAGCAGAACAATCAACATACCTGGCGAATTATAAACGGATCACGGCTTTCGAAAGCCACGAATTTATTGAGATTGAAAAGAATATTAAAAACATGCCCTGAAAGCTTGCTTCTTTTCAAGTCCTGCAGTGTGATGTAACCTTCTCTCTGCATATAGAGCCAAATCACTACAAATGAATCTAAAACTAACAAAAAATTCCTGAATCCTAAAAATCAGGAAGAAACATGTTTTTACCTCTGGTGAGATCATATCAACTATTTGGCACAGAATGTCCTCAAATAGCACCGCTTCCTGAGACATGCATTCCATACGGTGCTGCTGCTCCTCAAAAAAGAATTCCATTTCGTTGCGAGTCAACACACCATTTCCATCCAAATCTATGCACTTGAACCTGCAAAGACATTTTGCCAAGATAAAACAGGTGCTGCTAATACAATCAGAAACTAGTAGAGCTCACGAAGTGGTACAGAGGTGTTCGGCCACACAGAAAATGGTATGCTCAACATGATAAGTATTGTTGACATTTTCTATCAGGGATAGAAATATGTCCCACAAGAAATATTTTGGCCTACAGAAGGTACCCTATATAGAATCCATTAATGAAGATGCATAAAGGAACAGTTAGGACTCAGGATTCAGAAATTACGGCAAACGGCAAGAATTATGTCAGGGAAACAATACCATAGAATTGATGCACTGCCCATGATGATGAGCTTTCTAGCAATTTAGACCGGGTTAAATCATGTTTACAGAAAATTTTGAGCTTCACATCAGGTACTATAATGCCAAAACAAATAATGAATGTTTTGTATAAGCCAAAATAAAAATAGTGAATATTTTGTAGAGATATGGGTCAAACACAATCCTGGGCACAGAGAAATGTAGTTGAAAAATCATTCACATTTTTGTTGTGTTACCCATACAACCAAAAGCCTATAGAGACCAGTCACATTGACCAATTCCACAAAACTGATTACATAAAATAGCTAACTAGAACTAACTTGTAACATTGCCCTTTCAATCTAAATATTGATTTTTAACATCTAATGGCTGATTAGAAAAGAGGCACAGCTCTCTTTCTTTCTTTCTTCTTCCTACAGTTTAGGGTTGGTTGGGAGAATGAACAAACTAGAGTAGCCGCTATATAAAGGTTGACATTGTAAATTATACAAAGAATTCATAATCTATTCAACCTTTGAACATTGTTCAGTAAGCCAGCCAAAAAAAATAAGGTTAATAGTGAATAAAGAAAGTAATAATACCAATATTCAATGCTAGGTTCAGATGACTTGTCCTCTTCCGAGAGCATAAAATAAACAAAATCCTCATAACCCATCTTCCCTTCAAAATTGCTAGTGAATTTTCTTGGCACCTGCATGATTTGCACATCATTTGACTCAGACTAGCATGATTTGCATATCCTTCATAGTTAAAAATCTAAGCAAATTTGACTCAGACTTTGACATGGAAGCTGTAAGTGAACTGACGAACCTGTGCAAATATTCTATCAACAATCCTGTAGGTAAGGGAATGACCGTTATATCTAACGAGATTCTCCTTGTCAATTAAGAAATCATGGTCTGTATCTAGCTCCCAGAACTTGCAGTATATAACATAGAAATGTTCATAAGAGAAGTACCTGAAATGAAGGAAAACAAATAAACTAATTTGCAGAAACAATAACTAATTAAAAGGGATATTTTTAACCCCAGAAACAAGCCTTTCCAGAACATCCCATCATTATCTAAAAATAAAACGTTAAATCTCGATCTGTTAGAGAATACTTTTAAGATGCAATCAAGGCATTAACATGTCCAACTTTATGTTTAACCAGCTTTATCAAACTGCAAACTTGTTTGTGCAGTTCCATTAGTGAAGGTAAATATGCTCAAATGCATAAATTTGTAAGGATATAGAGGGTTGCTATGTAACTAGATTGAGGTCAAACCTTAGTCCCTTGAACTATATTGAATCATTCTCAATGTAATAATTCATGTAAAACATTCGCTTTCATACCCACCTTATGACCTTGTTAACGTCCTCTTCTTCATCTGCGTGTTGCATGGCTGCAACAAGATTACCACGTTTCAGCTCCTTGAGGGAAAGACGGCCATTTCCTGATCTATTGATGTAGTAGAATATTCGGTATATAACTGTTTCAGCTGGCCAAGAGACAAAAAAAAAAAAAAAAAAAAAGGTTGTGAACAAATATAATGTATACAAAAGAAACCACCTAAGATGTCTAAACAAATCAACCAACAACATTAAATAACCATTATTTCTATCAGACAAGTGAATCATTTGAGATTCATAGGACTGATTGACTGGCTAATTAATGTGCTGCATTAGCCAAAATCATGGCAAACTAACCCAAGAAATTAAGGTTACAAGCCACCAACATAATCAAATTTCATCTACATACATCCATGTCTAAGAGGTATTACTTGATCATGACAATGACAGTGATATAATAAAATATTAGATTTTTAACTGCAATTTAGTACTTCCATTCAAAAGTTTTATTAGAGAATTATAGAACATTAGGTACAACTACATGCTAGTCTTCCCTCAAAGTTAACGAATATCAAGAGCACAATTTTCTTTTCTGGAAAAACAAAAATCAATTGTGGGTTTAGAGCAACAATGTATTCCTTAATAATTGAAGATCACAAGCTCATATCATTCCCAAAAGCTTTTCTAATGCCCTGTGATTAAGAGTGCATATAATTTTCCACCAGATGAAGCTCCAAATTATATAATTTGTTGAAAGTTTGCAATTCACTTACATTTACATATCTTACTGGTACAAGAATTCATTTGGTTAAGACTCGAGAGCCATTTCCAGTAGTAAAGCGGAAATCAATCTTGTTTTCTCTTTAGAATGTTCTAATATAGAAAAAATAATGTCTTTTAGGACACAGAAGAAGAAATATTTGATAGACACATAACATGGCAGTATTTATCACTTGACCATAACTGTCACAGGCAACCCTTGTTGCCATGTACTAGATTCAATAAAAACGTTAAATACAAACTAATGGCAAGGTCGATTTTCTAGTGATGGTGATTCAACTATCATATTCCTCAAATCCATTTATTGTTTCTGAAATGTGTGCAAGAGTTTTGAACATCACCTCCACAATTTAGCCAATGAAAAGATAAACCAATAAGTTGCATGCATACCATATCTTTCCTGAAATTCAGGTGTGGTCTGTAGGAATTCCAATCCTGGATGGGTTGCCAAAAGTTCTCGCAAAACAGGCTTGAAATCAGCCTGTACAAGAACATAAAACAAAAAAAAATGAGGATAAATTCCATTTGATAGCAACAGCCAGCAAATGATCATTGTCATGTCATTCCTACCTGGATGCAAAACATAACACATCAACAGGTGCAACAGAAAAGAAAAAAGACTGCAAGACATACTTGGATAAGGTATTTGTTTTCTGGCTGCTTTAAAATATGGAATACACAAGTTGTTATATCCATTGCCAGCATATTTCCGTCCACCCAATATTTAATGAACTTATCCCTGCAAACAGAAATATTTATCAAAAGAAGTCCATATACATAGCATCATTCAATTAGAAATGGGTGGAATAAAAAACAATATAAGCCAACAAGTAATCATCCATTCCTAAAATGAGTACATATGTTCAATCATCAAACAAACAACAGATCTAAATCCATCAACCCACAACCAAAAAACTAATGCAACACAGAGAACATACACTGAAAAAATGAGATATAAAAAAATTGAAATATTCCAAGTAAGACGTCTGCTAAGCATAAAAGCTGTTTTCAAGAGGATCATGTTTCAAATGCTGAGTGACAAGAAATGAGGACCTAATTGCCAAATGCTGAATGACAAGAGAGGAGGACCAGTATTATAAAATATATGAGAAATAAACAAATGCATACCTTGTCACTTTCCCACTGCAGTCGGTATCAATCTTTCTAAAAAGTGCAGATGTGAAGAAAGATGGCAGCCTGCAAACCTCCTTTGTAAAGGCTTTAAATTCTGCAGAAGAAAAGAAACATTAAGTCCTCTGCAGTGCATCCCAAGGACATGAGACTAAAGTAACTAAATTTGGGTATAGGAGACCTGTATCATGGTACTGACCATCTATCTGGAAACCATCTGGACGATCACTGAAGAAGTGATCAATTCTAGAGAGACATTGTTCTTTTAGTTCAGTTGCCGGTGGCCGACCATTCTGAAAATAGAACTGCCAGTACATGAATATGTAAACATTATGAGAACTTAGTACTCAGCCCTGAGTGAAAACGAAAACTAAAATCTCCAATTCACCAATTGAATCTCAATTATGACAGTATCTTACAACAGAAGCTGTCAGGAGTAGGTGAAACCTGAGGTATGACTTCTCGTACTGGTCGACTAACTAATTTTAATGGAGAACCCAATGAAGAAGGGCTTGTCTTCTGCTTAGATGTACGCGGCGAACCAGATGAACTTCTTGGTGAAAGTGGAGGTGCACCACCAGCAGGAAACATGGAAGGCAATAAATTGCCCCCACCAACGCTCGAACTACTAGAAATCCCAAGGACATTAATGGGATTACCAAGTTTCGCATCATCGATCAGGGATTTCACCTACACTCAAGTGGAGAACAGTTTAAAATAGTATCATACAGAACAAAAAAAAAAAAAACCCTCACCACATTTCATTTCAGTTGTTTACTATGGAAACCAGATTAAGACTGTAAATAAATACTATCCAACAGCATCACTTAATTCACACTTATAGAATCAATTGGCTATATAGCTAACAAAGAATCCACAAATTTCACTAACAATTGCAAGAACAATTTTTTTGTCTTTTTAAAGTGTACCAGTCGAGTAGTATCAGGAAGCGAAAGCCACTGAGAGAACAAATCCTCAGCAAGTTGAGGACTAGCTTTAAGCACAAATGGGGAGACTTCTGGAAGCTGCAACAATTCAGGGTCCAAATAAGAAGCACCCTCACCACCGACCTCACCATCAATAACAACAGTATCAATATCCATATCCCCAATTTCAAAATAAACCAATAACCACCACCAATTCCAAAAACCCTAACTTCTAATTTTTTTTTCTTTTTTCAGTTTCCAAAATTCCTCAAATTATACGCTAACAATTACAGCAGAATTTCCCTAAAAAAAAACACACATAGTATCATTTTCTACAATTCTACAAAATTTCTTGCTCAAAGTCCAAAACCCTAGAAATTAAAACAAAATTCACCACAAAAATTACCCTATTTTCCCTTTAAAAAATCCAAAAATAAAAACAGAGACTTGCTTGAAACCACTTGGTTTCAGCCTACTAAACTACTGCTCTTGCTGCTGCTGCTTCTTCGAGGATTAAAAAAGAAAAAAATCAGAAAAATAAACCAAATTGTTTGAAATTGGAGCAGAGAATTTGAGAATAAAATTGTGAAAAAAAAAAAAAATTGGAGATAAGAGGAGAGAGCAGTGGTATTAATAGTGGCAGCAGCTGCTACTGAGGTTTGGGATAAGAGAAAATTAATTTTGGGAAATGAAGAGATGAGCTTTTGGTTTTGGGTTAAAACTCAAAAACCGCTGTTTTGTTGGATGAGATGAGACCAGAAACAAAAAACCGTTTTCAGAGTTACACTCCGTTTGGCTTTTTGTTACTTGGAAAATAAACAATTGGAGGTTGATACATTTTAATTAATAGACTTTTTTTATTATTTTTATTTTCACATATCTACACTATCTAAACATTTTAATTAGAATACGTTTTTTTATATTTATATTTTCATTTTTTGTATTTCTTTATTTGTATCCGTACTACTTAATTGACAATCTAATTCGCAACATTGACAATCTAATTCGGAACATTTTTCATATTTATGTTTTCGTTTTCACATATTCATGCTGCCTAAACATTTTAATTTGAAGACGTTTTTTTATATTCGTGTCTTTTTTTTTCCGTATCTATTTAATTCGAATTATTAATAATAACAGTAGTAAAAAAATTTCTTTTCAATAATTTAATTGTATATACCGCCATAATTTAAATTTGTGAAGTCATTCGAGTAATAATAGCTTTCTTGCCAATTAATTTAGAAGTTATTGATGATGAGGAATTATTTTTTTTAATTATGTCATGATTTTTCTGAGTTTGCAATTTTTTTTTTTTTACTTTGTTTTTTACTCTCATTTCCCTCAATTTCTTTCCTTTTTCCGTTGCAAAACTTGCGTCCCAAACGTATTGTTAAGAATTGAGTTGAGTTGCAACTATCTTTGTGATTTCCACCTATATATTTGTTTCATAATAAACCTATCCCTTGGGGGTGACATAAATATTTTTTTCTGAATTTTATAAAATTATTCATCAATTTAAATTATATATATATATATATATAAATTTAAGATTTATATATATATATATAATTTATAAATTTAAGATTTAAATTTAAATTTTATACATTAAAATTTAAAATTTATAAATTTATATTTCTATAATAAAATATTTTGATTTGAATATTTTATTTTTTATTTAAATTTTATAATTTAAAACGTGCATTTCTAAATTTAATAATTAAACTAAAATCCCAATTCTACCTTTTCTTATAAATAAAATGTATTTTTCATGTAAAATATGGAAATTGATTTTTTTAATGAGAATGTGAAATTAAAACGTACGGATTAAGTAAAATGAATTATGATTATTATTATTTACAAGAATAATCATTGTTTAAATGGTTAAGATGTTAGTATTAATACTAAAATAATTTATTGAACTACAATATTTATTTTTTTATCATTATATACCTATTATATTAATTTCTAACACATTTATATATTTATATTTTAAAATTACTTTTCTAAAAAAAATTATAATGAAAAAAATTGATATCTACCAACAAAACACATGCACACACTGAATCAGAGACAAGATACAATTATTCACAAAATTATGGCAATTTTTGTAAAAACGTGTTAACTCATATAACTCAAACACACACTCCACAACTAATGTGGGATCCCGAAAAATCAGGCACTCCTTGATTCCCATGAATAGGAGACACCACACCGCACCCATTTGCAAATCCACAAATATTTAATCACTTAAGTACTTTATACTATAATTTTATTTTTATATCCCTTCATTTTTATTTTTCTTTAACTTGACCCTCTTATGATTTTTAAAAAGTTATTTTATGAAAAAAATAAAGTTAATTTCCAATTTAATCACAGAAAACTATTATTCACAATTGCTTTGAATCATCATCCAATCATTACAAAAACTCTAAAAAACCTAAAAATCCATAATTACAGTCAATTCCCCAATTGACTATAATTAATTAAATTTCAAACAAAAAATATATTTAATTTTGAAGAGAAAAATTAGAGGAAAAAGCCTCAAAATCTCAAGGCACTTTCTGCACATTTTCGAGTCAAAAATCTAAAATCTTTCTTTTTTTCCTCTATGTACTTACTATTTCATTAAGAAAACTTTAATTCAATTATATACTCACTCATATCCATAATACCCAATTACACAATTCAAGCTCCAAACAAAAAGGAAGAAGATAAAAGAACAATGAACATCTTCAAAAAGAAACCCAGTCCCAGAGGTTCGATTTTTGTCTTAATTCTGCTGTAAAGTTTGATTCTTTTTGTTTAATTTGGGATTATAACATATCAGCTTAAAAACCCAGATTCTTTTTTCTTGAAAAGTTATGATCTTTTTGTGATTGAATTGAAAAGTTTTGATCTTTACGTAATTGAATTGTGTTTTCTCGACTTTAGTTGACTTTTAATTTGATAAAAATTTATCAGATTGTTATTGTTATTTGTTTTGAATTGTGGTTTATAAATGTGTGTTTTGGCTGGATTGCAGAGGCTCTTCGAGAGAGCAAGAGAGAAATGCAACATGCTACTAGAGGTAATTGTGTTTTCTACTTTATTTTTTTTTTTTTCAGTTTATTTAGTTTTGATTATTGCCATTACAGTAAACTTGAGCACTATATCACTTAGTTGCAGTGAGATCACATCATGATGATTTCTGTTTTGAATTCTCTTGTTGCTGTTTTTTTGGTGAACATTATCAGTTGTATTGTTGAGTAACTGTGTTGGCTAAAATTTTGAAGTATTCTAATTGGGTTTGTGGTTCAACCCAAAGGAATGTCATCAGAAAGATGATATTTGGCAATGTATGCAAGGACAAGCCAGTGCTTCTATCATTGAAAAAAGCCCCTATATGGGCAAGAATGCGGTCACTGGTGTTCCAAAGTGGAGCTGTGTATTGGGGAGGGGGGAAGTTTGTTTTCAGGGGAACATATGGATATAGTAATCTATTCACTTTTTAAGAGTTTTATTTTTATTTTTTAAAATTTTCATATAAGAAAATAAACATGAGTTTAGTGGAGGATCATCAAAGTTTGTTCTTTTTTTTTTTCTTCTTTGCCCATTGTGTATTGCCAAGCTTGTCAAAGTTTGTACACAAATAGAGAGAAAATGTTAGTGTTCCACTATAGTATATTGTGCATCCTTAGACTTGGAGTTGTCGAGTTTTCCTTGGATCTCTTCTATTGTCAATGTGGACTCGCTTTAGTGAAGGGCTCTGCTCTTTGTTTTAGGCTCTTCTTGGACCACATAATGCATGGGACTACATTAGGTCCTTTCTTCTTTGCTGAATTTTAAAACTGAAGCAAATGTTTTTATATACGTGTTGACATTTTTGCTGGGTTTCTCATGATTTAGGTATTGAGAAGGAAATTGGGGCACTGCAATTAGAGGTATATCAATAAATTTTCAACGGTGATTATGTTTTTAAACTCTTTTTTAAGATCTAAGTGTCTAATAGATTTAAAATCTTTTCAGGAAAAGAAGCTTGTTGCTGAAATAAAAAGAACAGCTAAGACAGGAAATGAGGTATATAATGGTTTCAGTTTGAATCAAATTTTTATTAGCTAATTATCCGTAACTTTTTGAGAACTTCTTTTTAGCGGAGTGGTTGAACTGAACCATTTTTAGTGAATGCCCTTGATGTCACAGTATTTATGCTTCATTACTCCTGAAAAGCATCTCATAGTTGTGTTGATTAGTGTAAATTCACTGCAAGTTCTGCACTGTCCATTTTCTGGGGTTGGGCATACTTTGGGTAGTTCTTGGTTTCTGTCTGTGGTTTAATTGCTTTATTGTTCATTAATGTGTGGCTTTTCTCTTTTGTTTGTATTTCATATAACTATATTCAATAAAGTAACCCTTTTTGTTATTTTCTCCATATTAAAAGTTAGGACAACCAGTAATCTTTGTAAATTTCTGTAATTTGGCTTGCCACCCTTGTCTTGCAACACTTTCGTCAATATATTTTCCATTCTCTAGACCATTTGATCGTCATTGTGCAGGCAGCCACTAAAGTTCTAGCCCGCCAATTGGTGAGGCTCAGGCAACAAATAGCTAACTTACAAGGTAGCCGTGCTCAGATAAGAGGCATAGCAACCCATACACAGGTATACTGTCTAAGTACGCATTTGTTTGTGTTGTACAGAGATACAGTCTCCTCTTTCTGCCCCTTTCTTACTTTTCTGTCCATGCAGAATGTGACTTAACACTGTATCCTTTAATGCAGGCAATGCATGCTCAATCTTCAGTAGCTGTTGGTTTGAAAGGTGCCACAAAGGCGATGGCATCTATGAATAATGTACGTACATTATATAGATTAAATACTAGATGATTATTTGTTACTTCGATATGCAAGAGTGGAGGCTGCGTATGAGCGTAATTAACTGTTGAAGCAGATTTGTGATGGCATTGCCTCATAATTCTTTTTTATTTTGATTCTTATTTTGTTACCATATAAAGTAAAATCAGAAAGAAAAGCATTTTTGTTCCTAATGGCTGGTAATTTGAATTTGCAGCAAATGGCCCCTGCAAAGCAAGCTAAGGTTATAAGGGAATTTCAGAAGCAGTCAGCCCAGATGGATATGACGGTAAGATCATGGTTCTACTAAAGAATAAAAATAACGGGAAAATTTTTGTACTTTCCCTCCTGGTTTGCATATTAGTGGTGGTTACTGTTTGTCTACCTGTGCATGCAGACAGAAATGATGTCAGAAGCTATAGATGACTCTTTGGATGATGATGAGGCTGAAGAGGAGACTGACGAGTTGACAAATCAAGTAAGCTACTTCTTCTTCTCATGGCACAGTAGTAGAAAATATTCATTAGATATCATTCCTTATGGAGCTTTAGTGCAAGAAACTGATAGATATCATTCCTTATGGAGCTTTAGTGCAAGAAACTGATGATTGTTCTTTTTTAATATTGCCGCAGGTGTTGGATGAAATTGGTGTTGATATTGCTTCACAGGTTTGTGTTAACAGTAATTGACTATTGAAATTTGCTATAGTTAATTTGTTCCCTTTTTTTCATAATGCTGACTTAAGTTGAAATTCTGCAGTTGTCAGCAGCACCTAAAGGCAAAATTGCAGGAAAGAATAAAGAAGATGCAAGCAGGTATTCTTCTTTCTCATCTTTTTCAGATTTTAACATGTCTACATAGACAACAAACTTACAGCTGGCTTGGAAAGCCAAGTTCGAAACTTCTCTGCCTTGTTTAAGAACTGGTTCGTGGATTTGAACCTGGTTCCTGGAAGTGAGCAGCCTAAGCATGCACAAAATCAGTATTCCAATCTATCCGCTGCTTGATCAGTTCAACATTTATTTTTCTTCTTGCAGTTCGGGGATTGATGAGCTCGAGCAGAGGTTGGCAGCTCTGAGGAACCCTTAAAAATGACTGAAAATCCAAGTCTTTGATCATGCTGTTCAGAGCTCCACTGTATATGTTGATTCTTCAGAGCATTTATACTGTAGATATTCTCCTTTATTTCCTGAAGATGTTTAGCTTCTAATTTGGGTTGCTTATGAAAATACTATTTCATTGGATCAATCTGTTATCTGTGTGTTGTCATAATGTCTTACTGACCTAAGAATCAATTAGAGTAAAAGCTAATGCTGTAATAAGGTAAAATGGTATTTTAGTGATTTTATATGGCAGCATGATGACACAGACAATTTTGGTAGAAAAATAGGAACTAAATCTGCATTACTTCCAATTCTTATGAAATGTAATCTTGTGGCTTTGGAATACATTGGCCGGCTTAGATTGCATGCAAGCTGAAATTTTCTTAAAAATCCAGAACAAATTATTACCAAAAATTATCATCTGTTTTATGTGATTTGGTGGACTGCCAAATACATATTTTAGCAAATTGAAATAACATTGCTGTGAAGGAATAGGAAATAAGACCCTCAAAAAACAGTTGCTCATTAAAATTTGGTATTTGGTATGGCCATCAAAAACTCAAAAGAATCAACAACTAAGACAAAATTATAGCACCATTGTTAAAACAGTATGGGATTTACACTACAGAACAACAGTTTCAGTATGGGATTTACCAATTTGCAATACCATTAAAGTTCTCCTAGTATTAAATTCTCATTTCCATTGTATTAAATCAATGATTTTTTTTTTCAATGTGCCCTAGTAATTTACAAGGCAATCTATGATAGGAATAGGTACACACCAATACAAAGAAAATAATGAAATGACAATAAAGTCTCATACATAAAGAGAACAAAAAGTTCCGTACATAATTCTCTTCTTCAAAGGTTTTCAAAACACGTTACAACAGAGAAGACACTCTCAGGGGAGGGGAGAATATAAAAGAAAAAAAAAGGAGAGCAGGAACAAGGTAGGTAATGTTGTTCTTAAAGATGTGAAATTGTCAGTGACCGCAGTGATCAATTGATATTCCATATACAATGGCAAGATTATAAATTCCAATGATTGCTTGACATGGAAAAGTATTTATCAATGTGATGCCATGTGATGCTTAAGCATGTACAATAACATCACAATCTCTTCACTTCCTGATTGACAGGAGTTCGAAGCTACGGAAAGTATCCTCACGGGCCCCTTTAGAAGCCACAGCACGAGTACTCGTATGAGATGCTTTGGGATCATACCCCGGTTGCATTCTTTGTGAAGAGGTCAGACGGCCACCGCTTGAGAGTAACCTGTTAGAACGACTTTCACTGGGTTCACCAGAAGAGCTTGGCCTACTACTTGAGATGACAGCTTTTCTAGAGTTGCTGCCATATCGAGATGAGCTGCGGCCTTTCTCAGGCTCAGGTTGCTGCACATACTAGCCAAACACAGCCCCATGATAAGTATTTCTCAAGAGAAACAAAAAATATTCAGTATGCCATTACTGCTTGATGCTTTTTC
>CATIWO010298349.1:0-11013 GCA_949673435.1 Macaranga tanarius
CCAATTAGATAAGTTATCTCTCATATGTGTAAATAGTAAAATTTATTTATAGTAATAGTTATCATAAATAAATAAATAAATAAATAAATAAATAAATAAATAAATATATATATATATATATATATATATATATATATATATATCTAAAATAGTTTTGGATATTTATATATATAAATATAAAAATAAAGATAATGATAGAACCAAAAAGAGTTTTGGTACTTGTGAAAGACTAAACCCTAGGAGATATCTATAGATATATCATGTAGGAGTTTAGTGGTAGAGAGTTCTTTGCACATCATTATTCACAAAAATACGTTCCTTTAGAGAAAGAAACATATAGAGAAAATTAAGAGGAAAGGTGCTAGCACACCAACATTATTTTATGGTATTCTATTCGTGTGGATATCGGTAGAGGATGTTTCTTTTTGGTTGCATCTGTAATCCCACAGAAGACAACAAAAGGCTCGAAGTAGGGTGTAGAGTGAACCTCCTCTCTTCCTTCCTATAATCTTATCGTTGAACTCATCTTGGTAAGATTCTACACTCGATTAAATTAATTTAATCTGAACTACTTGGATGTTGGTGGGGGTTTTTAAGGTCAAAATTTTAATTTTCTGCTGTGTGATTGTGACCCGAAATCCAACAATGGATGTACCTATGATTAAAGATTTTTTTGATGTATTTTTGGATGAGGTACCTAGATTACCTCCACATCAGTGGATTTTGAGATTGAAACTGTTCCGGGGGCAACACCAATATTTATTGCTCCATACAGAATGGTGCCATTAGAGTTAAAAGAGTTGAAAAAGCAGTTAAAGGAGTTGCTGGAGAAAGAATTTATTTAACCAAGCATTTCACTGTGGGGAGCACCGGTTTTGTTTGTAAAGAAGAAAGATGGAAGTATGAGGTTATGTATTGATTACAGGTAGTTAAATAAGATAATTGTGAAGAATAAGTATCCATTGCCGAGAATTGATGATTTGCTTGATCAATTAAAAGGTGCCACAGTGTCTCCAAGATTGATTTGAGATCCAGATATTAGCAACTTCATATAGAAGAGCAATCTATTCCTAAGACAACATTTAGAACTAGATATGGGCACTATGAATTTATAGTAATGTCGTTTGGACTAACCAATGCTCCAATTGCATTTATATCACTGATGAACAAGACTTTCCAACAGTCTCTGGATCAGTTTGTGATTATTTTTATCGATGATATTCTCATTTATTCCTAGAACTGAGAAGATCATGAAAAGCATCTCCGAATAACTTTACAAATACTATAGGAAAAATAGTTGTATGCTAAATTCAATAAGTGTGAATTCTGGATGGAGGAAATTACTTTTCTTGGCCATGTGGTTTCAAAAGATAGTGTACAACCGGATTAATTGAAAATTAAAGCTATATTGGAATGGGAATCACCTCAGAATATAACAGAAGTTCAAAGTTTCCTGGGATTGGCAGGATATTATCGGAGGTTTATGAAGGAGTTTGTTGTAATTTCAAGACCATTGACTAATCTATTGAGGAAGAATGTACCTTTCCAATGGATGGAGAAGTGCCATTATAGTTTGAAGAGTTAAAAAAGACACTTATTACTGCTCCTATTTTGGCATTACCTATTGGGAATGGAGGTTTTTTTTAGTCTACACAGATGCTTCCAAACAAGGGTTAAGTTGTGTTTAAATGGATAATGGGAGAGTTATAGATTATGCTTCAAGATAGTTATGACCCCATTAGGTTAATTATCCCATACATGATTTGGAATTAGCTACCATTATGCATACCTTGAAGACTTGGAGACATTATTTATATAGGGAGACATTTCACATATTCACTTATCATAAAAGTTTAAAGTATATCCCCACATAAAAGGAATTAAATTTAAGGCAACGAAGATGGATGGAGCTGTTGAAAGATTATGATTGCACAATAGATTATCATCTTGGGAAGGCAAATGTGGTCGCAGATGCCCTAAGATGAAAAACTGTGGAATGATGTGAGGGAATGGTTGGTTACAGTGTGGAATATTTAATGGCACTTCGAGCTATGAATATTTTATAGATATTAAGGGGGATCATTTGCTAGCTACATTACAAATCAAACTTTCACTAGAAGATCATACTAGAGAGGCACAAAATAATGATTCTTATTTACGGAGAATGTTAGAAAAAGTGGAAGCGAGGAAGAACACTCAATTTGCAATAAGGGAAGATGGTATGATTGTGATTAAAGGTCATGTATGTGTACCCGATGTTGGGGAACTAAGGAAACACATCATGGATGAAACTCACAATGCTCCTTATACAATGCACCTAGGTAGCATAAAAATGTTTCAGAACATAAAGCCTTTTTAATTGTGGCCAACTATGAAGAAGGATGTGCCAGAATTTGTAGCTAGATGTTTGACTTGTCAGCAAGTGAAAGCTGAACATCAAGCACCTGTGGGTAAATTGCAACCTTTGAGCATCCCTGAGTGTAAATGGGAGAAGATAATGATGGATTTTATTATTGGATTGCCTCATAAATTTTGTAAACATGATGCAGTTTGGGCAATAGTTGATAGACTTACCAAGTCTGCTCACTTCTTGCTAGTGCAACAGATGGATTCATTGGACAAGTTAGCTGCTTTATATATTTCAGAGATTGTGAGGTTACATGGGGGTGTCATTGTCTATTATGTCTGATAGAGATCCAAGATTCATATCACATTTATAGGATAGTTTACAAAGGTCTTTAGGATCTAAATTGCATTTTAGTACATCATTTCATCCACAAACAGATGGGCAATCGGAGAGAACAATTTAGACTTTGGAAGATATGATGAGAGCTTGTGCACTTGAATTTAAAGGGAATTGGGATGATCATTTTCCATGATGGAGTTCATATACAACAATGGTTTTCATTCTAGTATTGGTGTGGCTCCTTATGAAGCTTTATATAGAAGGAAATGTCAAAGTCCAGTATGTTAGGATGTTGAAGGGCCTGAACTGGTACAGGAACCAGTTGATAAAATTCAAGTGGTTAAAAAAGGTTTAAAAGCCACATAAGACCGACAAAAAAGTTATGTAGATCAACATCAGAGGGAAATGGAATACAAGGTAGGATAAAAAGTTTTCTTGAGGGTATCTCCATGGAAGGGAATTCTAAGATTTGGAAAACAGGGGAAGCTAAGTCTGAGAGACATTGGACCCTATGAAATTATGGAGAGGATCAAACCATTGGCATATAGATTAGCTTTACTGAAAGAATTATCCTCTATTCATGATGTGTTTCATGTATCGATGTTAAAACGATATAGATCAGACCCCAACCACATTGTACGAGAGCTAGAGATTGAAACTTCTAAAAAGCTGACCTATGTAGAAGAGCTAATAGAAATTCTAGAGTAAAGAGTGAAGCAATTAAGGAGTAAGGAAATTCCTATACTGAAAGTTTAATGGAGTCATCATTCACTAAGAGAAGCAATGTGGGAAGTAGAAGAGCAAATAAAATAGAAGTATCCCTATTTATTTTTAGAAGGTGGTGAGTTATTAAATTTTAGGGATGAAATTTTCTAAGGAGGGGAGAGTTTTAACGCCTGCAAAACATGACATCCTCATATCATACATTTTATTTAATTTTATTAGTTGAGAATGGATATGATGCATCATCATTCACATGTGCATAAGGTATATGAATTTCATGCATATTAGGAGGAATTTTTAGTTAAATCTATATGTGATTATTTGGATATGTTGTGAGTGTGTGGTGTTATAGGATTAAAGGGTTTGGAAACTATTGATAAGGACCTAATTGAAAGAAAAGTATGGACTAAGTTGAAACAATTGAAGGTTCAAGGGTTGATAGGTAAGATAAACACTTCATTAAGCAGTAGAATGTATATTTTATGATTAAATATCTCTTATTTAGTGTCTAGAATTGTCTTAAAAAATGTGGACTTATGCATGTGTGTTGATATATTTAAGAGTTAAGAAGAGAACTAAGCTCTTACACTTATTTCTTTAGAAAGAATTAGGGATTAGATTGAGAGAGAGGCTGATTGCTGGAGGAATTGGGAGTCCAACCTCTTCTCTAAGCTATAATTATCCATTTTTAAGGTTCAAGTCCAGCTTTTGGTAAGTTATTTATATGTTTTGATTATTTTAAATTAAGTTTTAGAGTTGCAGAATTCGTGCCTTGTTTCCTGTAAAATTTATTCTTAGTATTTTTGATATAACTTAAGCTATATAATTCCAAATTGAGTTTAGTTTAATGCTAAAGAACCTTTAATTAGTTATTTATAGCTTTTATATTTTACGTTTTAGCTGCATCTATCGTTAGGATAGTCGAATAGGGCTTAATATTTTACTGCTTAGTCTATGACTCCATATGACCTGATATTGGGAAAAATTGCATAACTAATTCTATACAGGCATAAATTTGATGATTCTAGTTGGAAATAAAACTAAGATCATAAATATAGGGACTGTAAAAATATTATAGTCATAGGATGTGTCTATAATTTATGAGAGCAATTTGAAATCAAAGTAGTAAATTTGCCTATAGCAGTATATAGGTAGTTTGGTGGTCTTTTATTATGTGCTTGGTATATAGTTATTTTACGGGTTCCATAAATAAGTTATGTTCATCTAATATATACATAGTGAGTATATGTTATAATCCTAAGAATTATGTTATAAATGTAGATTTAGGAACTCTAGGAGAAGGAGAAAATGAGGTCAATTAAAAAAACTCTTCCTAAGTAAAGTTGAAGAGTAATTTTGGGGTAAGTACTTATTAATATAACTATACCTTGAATTCTCTTTTATTTGATATGTATGTTGTTATTCAATTTGTGATGGTGACTTATAGTATATCAAGGTATATATGTTAATATTGTGACATTTATTTGAGATGGGTAGCATTACTTGATGCAAGTAATATAGAAATTGTTATATGTATGATTGATGAGATGTGGACTTTGATATTTTCTTGTGAGATCAATAGTGGAAACGTGTGTATATGAAAGGAATGAGCCGGGAAGATACATGTGTGTATATGTGAGTAATGAGCAGGGCAGAATTTGTATTCCAATATTATTATTGAGTGAGTGAAAGATTTATCTTATGAATGGCTAGGATGATTCGGGCGGACATTGTGAGATATTGTGAGGTGATTGTGATAGTTTGTGGATATATATGTTGATATACATATATATATATGTTCTTTAATGTGTGAGTTTAAGGCTTGTGATATTTGTGATGTGAACTTATTGTGTTTATAACTTGAATGTTAGTGAGAAATGTTAGTTGGTTAAAAATAGAGCCTGAGACACGGGCGTGTCTTAGGTCATGTGCCTAGAATAGTACCATGTCCACAGGCATGTTCAAGGTAGTATTTTTGTCCAAAAGATTGCAGGGGTAGAGAAAACCCGTGTAGTTTAAAAGAAATTTTACTTTTTATAGTTTCTTGGAAATTCTTGGGTATATTTAAATTAATTGCTACTTATTGAGTTGCAAGTTCATTCCTTTGCAATTATATTTTATGATAAAATAAAGATTTTGGGTCCATAATTTGCACGTCTATAGATATTCTCAGGTGGACCAGTGACGAGAGCACAGACACGAGCATTTTTATGTGGCATTACATAATCCTATGTACATAAATGTGGTTGTGTAATTAAGTATGATATGTTATGAGGTAATAAATATAATAAGTTATATTTTATACTATGTATGTGTGTACACATGTGGTTTATTAGCATGATGTATATGTTTCTGAGAGAGAGTGTTACACTAACCCTTATGGGTCTTCATCATTTTGGCGAGTATTTTTTTAAGGCCTTTATTTATAGCCTCTATAGTACGATTGGCCTACGGTCTATAAGGCGTTCACTTGCGATATTCTACCTTATGTCTCTTTAACAGTTCCCTAACTTCTTCCTAAAACTAAACTCTATTGTTTGACACGATGTGGTGAGGGATCCCATATCTGTAAAAAAGTTTTTTCTCAATAAATTTTACCACTTGCTTTGCCCCCAGTTTGGAGAAAGACTCAACTTTGACCCACTTTATGAAGTAGTCTATTGCTACCAAGATATATATGTGCCCATTTGAAGCAGTTGGATAAATCTCTCTAATAATGTCCAACTCCCATACAAACAAATGCCATGGAGAACTTATGGGGTGTAGTTCGGTTAGAGGCAAGTGGCTTATATCCCTGTATATCTAACATTCATGACATCTTCTCATGTACTTCATACTATCTTGAACCATCATGACCTAAAAGAAACCAAGTTCCATAATTTTCTTAGATAGGGCCCTTCCATTCATATGCGTACCACAAATTCCATGATGTACTTCATCTATTACCTCTTTAGCTTCCTCTTCTATTAAGCACTTAAGTTACATTTCATTTGAAGTTCTCTTGTACATCATCCCTTCGTATGAGAAGTAGTTTACTGTAAGCTTCTTTATCACTATTCTATCTTTTCCACTAGCCATCTCTAGGCAAACCTTATCCTTTAAGTACCTTTGAATATCGTAGAACCATGGCTTCTCATCCATACTCATCTCTATGACAACCTCCTGTTTATAACATAGTAACTGAGACTGCATCATAATTAACTATTTCAAAGGCATTTTGACTGTACCTTCCCATATTGATGCTAAAAAGGCTAATGCATCAACTATTTAGTTTTGACTTCTTGGCAGATGGATGAACTTGCACTTTCAGAAGGATTAGGATAACCCATAGAGGTGTTCCCAATAAGGCTTTAGATTCAGCTTTTTTAAATCCTATTCTTCAGTTGTCTGGTTTATCATAAGTACTGAATCTCCTTTTATATTCACTTCTATGACCCCTAGAGCTATAAAGGATTCCATTCTTAATGCACAAGCTTCATATTCTGCTTCATTATTTGTGACACGAAAGTTTAATTTTTTTACGATGGCATCACTTCTCCCTTTAGTGTCAATAAGATTACTCCTATACCAACCCTAATTTGATTCATAGCTTTATCAAAATACATTTGTCATCCCTGTACCTCGATGGCTGCACTTAAATCATATGGGAGATCTAGCTTAATTTCTTTATCATCATTTATTAGGTTCGGAGCTAAGAATTTTGCAACTGCCCTACCCTTTACAGTCTTCTTAGTAAGACACTCCATATCAAATTCAGATAATAAGATTAACCATTTGGCCAATTTTCTTATCAAGGAAGGTGCCTTGCACACATACTTCATTGGGTCCATGTTTGAAACTGCTTGGATCTTGTAAGACATGGAGTAATGCCTTAATTTCTTCATTTCGCAAACCATTGCTAGATAGATCTTTTCAACTAAATTTTACTTCTCTTCATACGTCAATAGTGTCTTATTATGATAGTAAATGGCATTTCCTTACTTATCTTTCTTATGCCAGCATTACTCCAAATGCATTTCCTTCTATAGTCAAGTAAAGAACTAATGGCTTTCTAGGTCTCAGGGGCTTCAGAATAGGTAGATTTGTCAAGTAATCCTTTATTTTATCAAAAGCTATCTAGCATTGCTCATTCCATACAATTGGCCAATTCTTCTATAGTAATTTGAAAATGGGTTCATACACTACCGTCAACTTTACAATGAACCTGCTGATGAACTGTATTTTGCCCAACAAACCTCTAATTTCCTTTTCAGTTTTAGGAATCGACATCTTTTTGATCACTTTCTCCTTGTCTGGGTCAATCTCAATTCCTTTATTAATAATCATAAATTGTAATATTTTCCTGCATGTTGTGCCAAACACACTTTTTTGGGTTCAGCCTCAGATTGTACTTCTCTACTCTCTGCATGAACTTTTCAAAGGCCTTAAAGTGCCCTTCTCTTGTGTGTAATTTCACTATCATGTCATCCATATATACTTCCACTTTTTTATGGATCATGTCATAAAACATGACGGTTGCCATCCTTTAGTATGTTGCACCTGCATTCTTTAACACAAAAAGCATAACTTTATAATAATATGTCCCCCACTCCATGATGAATGTCATCTTGTGCTTATCAATTGGAGCCATAGGTACCTGATTTTACCCTAAGAATCCATCTACCATCATCAACATTATGGCTAATTCCACATTGTTTATCAAAATGTTAGTATGTGACAATGGAAAGTCATCTTTCAGACAAGCCTTGTTTAGATCCCTATAGTCCAAGCAAACTCTCACCCTTTAATCTTTCTTTAGTACTAGAACCACATTAGCTAACCATTTAGGATAGTCTACTACTTCTAGGAAGTTGGCTTTAATTTGCTTGACGATGTCTTCCTTCACCAATTGTGTCCATTTCGGTCTCATTCTTTGAAGCTTTTGTTTTACTGATTTATACCCTTCTTTGATTGGTATGTAGTGTTAACAATGTCTCTGTCAATGCCATGCATGTCATTATATGTCCAAGTAAATACTTTTGAATATTTTATTAATTTTTTTTCAAATTCTCTCCTTTCCTCAAGGGAAATATCTTTTGAAATATTCAAACTGTGAGGTTCACTTTTCATTCCTAGGTTAAATGGTTCAATGTAAATGGAATGAATGTCGAATATGCACATATATGTATTAATGCAATACACACTACTATCAGTAAGCACATCAAATAAGTAAGCAAAATTTGAATTCATTAAATTAAGCTTAATATTTAGTATATCATCTGACTCATACAAACTAGAAATAAATACATCATCAGGCACATCATCAAAAGGTAGACTTTCTATACTAGACTCAATTATAGTAGCAATGTCAATATAAGCAGTAGCTTTAGCTTCCCTCTTCATGTTTTCTATTAGCTGCATGATCTGCTCTTCAGTGATCTCAGTTAGGATTTTTGATACTTGCTTCTTTAAAGGGAAATCTATCACATCATTAAAGATCTTAAACCCAGGTTTAGTGATGCCATCTTTTTGCCATACCTCAGGCTGTCCAGTATACTTCATGGTAGTCTTCTCCCTAATAAAGATAGTTTTCTCAAAATCACCCAATCCATGTTTGCTTGTCTATCCTAGAAAACTAGGGAACTCAGAGACTCCTATGTACCATTTTCCCAAACTAGTCCCTAATAAGTAGTTCATCCTTTTCATCACCATGACAACTTTAGGGTCAACCCAATCTTCGTAAATCATAGACACTTGAAAGCCAGGAGGAACAATATTTAAACAATAAACAATGTTGTTAGTCTCAGCTGGAATAGTCACCACTTTGCCGTTCATAGGGAACTTAATCTTCTGGTGGATAGTAGAGGAAATGCCTGCCAAAGGATGGAGCTATGGTCATCCCAAAAGCAGAGTAAAGGTTGGAGGTATGTCCAAGACAATGAATTCAACCACAGACTCAATCTCTCCCATAGTGACAACAACATTGAATAATCCTACGACAGGTTTTTTAGAGTCATCATAGGCCTAAATAATCAAATTAGAAGTCTCCAAATCACCTAAATTGATACCAAGCTTGTGTAATAGCCTGAGAGGACACACATTGATGGCTAATCTATCATCCACCATCCTAAAAGATGTGTGTTTTTTGCTTTGACTATGGCTTGAATGAAAAGTGGCTTGTTGTGCACCCTCCCTTCTAGAGGCAAATCATCATCAGAGAAGTAATGGCATTAGTTGGGGTCTTGGCAAGAGATATGATCATAACAAATCAGCTAAATTGATAGATGCCAAAATTGTAAGCAATTAACTTCTTATGGAGGCATAGTAGCACTGTCATCATCCCACCCTGAAGCTCTTATAGGAGTGTGACTCCATAGTAGGTCTGAAAAAGGATTTTCTAGCAACCCTTAATAGTTATATTCACCAAGGTTCTAACCTTCCTCATCACTAGATTATGACTTTACCTACTTTGGCTTTACCCTTCTCCATTACTCTCTTATCTTTTCCTTTGGTCTGTTCTTCCGTTTAAAGTGATGCCTTTATATAGGGAATCATTAATTCAAACCCTTATATCATCAAAAAATTCCCTTTCTTATCTTACTAGTTCCTTGTTCTCAGACTCTTGGATCTCAAAAATGGATCTATGCATAAGTCCCTCAGGTAACCCGAATGAGATAGTGTTGGCTCTAGGTTGAGGTGGTGTATTTATGTAGCTTGGGAGTGGGTTAGCTTTTATGTTTAATCTCTTCTCAGGGTTTTCAATCTTTTTTAAGTTGGTAAGGCCTTAGATGCAATTCTTAAGGTTCATACAGTCATCAGTTGAATGACTAAAGATTTGGTAATAGTGGCAATAAAGGCTAGTATCTAAATGAGAAGGTAATGGGTTAGGTAAAGGCCTAGGTTTAAGAGGTATAAGGAGGCTTTTTTATTGGAGGCATTGGAATACTTTTTGAAAGTGGTAGGTTGAAGTTAGAGTATTTTTGAGTAAGTCAATTTAATGCATTTATGGTTGGGTTTTGGGTAGGGGTAAAGTTGACCTTGGCTATGCGGGTATAAGTATTTGGGTTTTAAGTGGATTGTGAAGTTTTTCGGTAGGTATTTTTTAGTTAAAGGGCTTCCTTATCTTCAATCCTAATTCTATCTTGATGGAGTGCTCAAAATTTAGGATAATGAGCAAACAACATTTTTCTGCAAAAATAAGGTAAAGAATCCTTAATGATAATCTTGATCTGCTTTTCTTCAGTAGGTCTATTTCTCATTTGGGCTACCTTATCCCTCTATTTAGTGATGTAGTCTGAAAAGCTCTACCTATTCTTTTACTTAGTAGTCTTGAAGTCTTACCTGGTGATGTCAAGCTGAGTGTTATACTAGTATTGCTTGATAGATGCTTTCGACAACAACATCTAATAATTTTTAATCTCTTTTTCCAAATCAAAGAACCAAGCCCTAGGTCCCTTCTCTAGTAAGGTGAAGAAGATCTTGGCAATCTGAGACTTAGTCAATTTTGTGGGTGCTATAAAAGTAGCATACTACCTTAAATGCACATCCAGATCTCGAATGTCATTGAAATTAGTGAAGTTTGGCAATTTGAAATCTTCAGGAAATGTCTCATCCCTGAAAAGTGC
>CATIWO010298371.1:0-32479 GCA_949673435.1 Macaranga tanarius
ATTTTATATGATTCATTATAAATAATATATATTACTGACAATGAACAATTTATTATATTTATATTATATGTAAATATTTTTATAAATATTATTTTATTAACTCTTAAAATATAACATATATTTTATATGAATCATTATTAATAATATATATTATTCACAATGAATAATTTATTATATTTATATTATAATAATTTATATATTTTTAATAAAATTAAAATATAATTAGCATTTAATAAATATTATAATCACGTGCAATGCGCGTGAGAGAAAAACTAGTATTATAATTACTACATTCCATTTTTTTCAAAAATGAATTAAAATTTTCTTTACATTTCATTTCATTCGATATATTATTTTCCTTTTCTGTCATAAATTTTAGGAATATTCTATTAGTTAATGAATAAAATAATAATTATATATATATATATATATTTATAAATTTTCAAAATTACCCTATCATTTCTACATCTTTTTCTACCTCATACATAATAAATATAACACTTAATTTTTTTTGTATTAATTTTCTTCTCCCTTGAATCGATTTTTTTCCTACTCCCTCCAACCGTTTTTTTAACGCTTCTTACTTTTCATCCTCTCTCTGCCTCCATTGTCATTATCTTTCTCACCTCTCTCTCTTCTCCTCCTCCTTCTCTTCTTCCTCCTCCTCCTTCTCCTCCTCTGCCTCTTTCACTGTCATTACCTGTCACGTCCTTACTACCATCAAAGTTAAACATAAATTCTTTAGTTCAGATTTTTCGGATAAAAAAGAAAGTAGGATTGCTTCTAGAATCAGAAAGAATCTCTTAACAAAAATAAAATTTTAATTTACTTAATACTAGAATCTTAATCATTAAATGATGCTAACCTCATGTGAGCATTTCTAAAAAAATAATAACACTCATTATTATACCACTTCAAGTAAGTATAGGTTGGTGGACATTTCTCAAATATCATATCCTTGCTCAAGACAAATCACAATCACCATAATAACATTCTCTGTCATATTTTTCCATACGTAAAATACTCTGAATATAAATAAATGGCAAGGACACTTTTAATATCACAACAACTTATAGATATAATAATAATGACATCAGTAATACAATATATCCATCATCTATGATAAAAAATATATACATCATATACAAGGGTAAGAGTACTAAATGCTAATGAAAATAATGACTTAAAACATAGGTATCTATGAATATGGCATCTCTCTCTCTCTCTCATGAAGTCGGGACTCTGGCCGACCAAGTCAGGAAAATAATGATGGTAGTGGTAAACTGACAGCTCCAACCCTCGCCACACCCTTACAACCTCTATAGCCCTATGACTCAAAAATATCATGATAAAAGTACAAGGAGTGTCTATGGCCTATAGCAAAAAGTCCAAAAAGCCAAAATGTGCAGATGTCTAATCCGCATCACACCTAGGAGAGGGTGACCTGTACGTCTGTGGCGGCGGCGTATAGAACATGGAAGGTCGTGCAGACACCATCCAAATGATCCTCACGGACGGCAGACAGTAGGACCTACGCCCCTATGGGCTGGACCATAATCCGAAACACTAGCTCAGCATCTGAATCATGTTGCACAATGTATTGCACAAGTGTCTCTGCCTATGTGATCTCGTAAACCATCGTGGCCCAATAAACAGTCATCTCTTCCTCCAGTGCTAACTACTATCTTAATCTAGGAAAATTATTTTTAAAACAGTGGTAAGTATTTCACAAGAAATTACCCAGTGAACAGCTAAAATATCTTTAGTTGCTAAACATCAAACCAAAATCATTTTTGAAGCACTTTCCCAGCAATAATCTCAAAATTGTTGAATTCTCATAAATGAATACAATCTGTCAAAATAACCTTTCAAGGACACATGAGAATTCATTTAAAGATTTTCATAAATAATGCAAATAAATATGCACGTTAAATATTTAATTTAATATAAATACCACTTCAAAACAACTTAATTACACTTGAGGTCTTAGTTCCTCAATTCATCATTAAGTAGAATTCTTATAAAAAGAATAACTAAAACATCATATTCATGATTTGATTTCTTTGATAGATATTCCATTCAATTATTTAGATATTGAGAGTTTCATTCCTTTGAGCAAAAATCAATATTATTACAAATCATATTATCTCAATGGTTAAACATAGTCCATTATTGTTATTAAAACATATATATATATATATATATATATATACATATATTTCCCAATTCCTCTAAGAATTGATAATAATATATAAAAATTAATATCTCTCTTATAATCATCTCAATTCTTTTTCTCATAGCCCACACTGGCCAGTTCACATGATCATTCACGAGATCATTCACAATACCTCGTATGCATACGGTAAAACTACAAGGATTCACCCTAAAGGCACATCTGAATCTCTGCGCTGACCCAAAGACAGTTATCATTCGAGTGGCCAGCTCCTCTTATATATACATATATTACCAACCCTTACATATCATATATAATCTTTATATAATGTTCATAATATTTGTAAGGGTATAATTATATCATTTCAATATTCCTTCACAAATATTCTTAGAACTTACGAACTTTGACTTCTTTTTATAAATGATTTAGTCTCTTTATCTGAGACTTATAAATCTTATGTCATTTCATTAATTGGAAGTATTTTTTAATCATTTTTATGTTCTAGTATATTATTCTATTGTTCGGTTCAAGATACCATTCGAAAAATTGAAGTTTAAAGTCAAACGGGTTGTGAAATAGTGCACAAAGGCGTATGCCTCTGTGCAGAAGCGCCAACCCTAGCCATAGAGGCATGTGCCTCTATACAGAGGTGCCCTCCTCTGCTACAGAGGTGCCATCCTCTGTGCAGAGGTGCCATCCTCTGTATAGTGGCACCAACCTCTGTACAGAGGTGCCCGACTCTTCGTTGTGTAGGCACATGCATGTTCGATCAGGCGTACGCCTCTATAGTTCTGGAACACACGATTTAGAGGAAAAATTACAAAAATTTCTGTCCAAAACTTAATTTTACAATACCCAAGAGTCATATATCAAGCATATAACTTTAAAACACTATAAAGTATGCTAGAAACCACTTAGATCATTCTAGATCTAGAAGAAAACTTTTAAACCCTACCATTTATATACCCAAATGGCTTAAAATTAAATTTGAATGAAAAACCAACAATAATTTGAATCCACTCACAACTTTCTCCTACGGATTTATTGAATTCCTTGTTTAATTCGGATTTTAGGTTTTAGAGCTCTTCTTCTTCTCTTTTTATCCTTTTTTTTTCTTCTCTTTTCTTCTTCTTCTTCTTCTCCCGTACATGACCATACTTCTGCTGTAGAAATTAACAACTCCACTCCCTTTTCTCCACTTTAATCCCTTATCTTTCCTTCCTTTCCTCTTAACTTCAATTTCTCTTATTTGTTTTAATTACATCCTAACTCCCTTTCAATTACATCCTTTCCAATTTCTATTTAATATAATCACACTTCATTTTTTATATTTACTTCTTAGCATTTTTTATCACAATAAAATATTAACTCCCACCAATGTTAATTAATATATGAAAATCAACTTCTTAATTATTTATCCGAAATAATAACAATTACTCCAATCAACACTAATTTAATAGAATTGAATAATCCTTAAATTCTTATTAACTTTAATTAATCCGGTTCAAAGATACAGATATTACAATTCTTCCCTCATAACAGAAATTTCATCCTCGAAATTTGTACAAGCATAAATTAATTACAAAAGTCCTGAATATCTATGCCTCATGTCCTCTTCTCGCTCCCATGTAGCTTCTTCTTGTGAGTAATTTTTCCACAATAATTTGACTAAAGGAATAACTTTGTTCCTCAACACTTTCTGTTCCTTAGCCAAAATTGCTATAGGTGCTTCCTCATAACTTAGATTTTTCTCTAGTTCTACTGCTGCTCTTTCAAAACATGAGTGGGATCACTTTTATATTTTCATAACATGGACACATGGAACATATCATATACTCCTTCCAGATTTGGTGGCAAAACTAAATGATAAGCCACAGGTCCAACTCGTTTAGTAATCTCATATGGCCCTATAAACCTTGGACTTAATTTTTCCCGTTTACCAAATCTTATTACACCTTTCCAGGGAGATATTTTCAGAAAAACTATATCACCCATATTAAATTCAATATCAGCTCTCTTAAGATTTGTATAACTTTTTTGCCTATCTTAAGCTGTCTTGAGATTAGTCCTAACTGTTTGAATATTATCAGATATCAATTGGACTAACTCGGGACCCAACAACCTTCTTTCTCCCACTTCTTCCCAACATATGAGAGTTCTACATCTTTGGCCATACAAAGCATCAAATGGTGCCATATCTAAACTGCTTTGATAAATATTGTTATAAGCAAACTTTATTAAAGATACTTGCTTATCCCAATTTCCACCAAAATCTAAAGCGCTAGCTCTCAACATATCCTCTAACACTTGAACAGTCCTCTCAGATTATCCATCAGTCTGAGGATGAAAAGTAGTATTAAATCTCAATCTAGTACCTAGAGCTTCTTGTAAACTTGGCCAGAATCTTGAGGTAAACCTCGGATCACAATCATATACAATCGATACTAGCGTTCCGTGCAACCTTATTATCTCCTTAATATACAATTTTGCTAGCCTATTCAAACTATAACTGATTTTGATAGGCAGAAAATGAGCAGACTTCATCAATCTATCCACAATTACCCATACTGCATCATTTCCTTACTGAGTCCTCGGTAATCCTACCATAAAATCTATGGTTATATGTTTCCATTTCTATTCTAGTATTGGTAAAGATTGCAACAAACCAGCTGGGTGTCTATGTTCAGCTTTGACTTGCTGACACGTCAGACAGTTGAAAATATATTCCGCAATGTCCTTCTTTATTTCTTTCCACCAATAGTTCTCCTTCAAATTTTGGTACATCTTGGTGTTTCCTGGATGCATCGCATATGCAGAACAATGTGCTTCTTCCAATATTTCTCTTCTCAATTCCTCTTTATTTGGCACATAAATTCTCTTCCCCATCATTATCACTCCTTGCTCATTGTAACTCAAATCTTTATTCTTCCCACTCTTTACATCCTCAATCCATTTCAGCACTTATCATCGGTTCTCTGAGCTTGAGCAATTCTCTCTATTAACAATGGCCTCACCTTCAAGGTGGCCAACACACTGTCAGCTATATCTAAATCAAACTCAACATTCAATCTCCTGAGCTCAATTAACATAAGCATCCTTATAGCATGAATGTAGTGCAGATTTCCAGTCGATTTTTGACTAAGAGCATCTGCCACTATATTGGCTTTACTCGGGTAGTACTCAATCGTGCAATCGTAGTCCTTTAGCAACTCCACCCATCTCATTTGTCTTAAATTTAAATCCTTTTGGCTAAGGATATACTTGAGACTTTTATGGTTAGTGAAAATTTAGCACGTTTTCCCATAAAAATAATATCTCCATATCTTTAGGGCAAAAATCACCATTGCCAACTTCAAATTATGCGTAGGATAGTTCTGCTCATGTGGCCTTAGTTGTCTGGATGCATAAGCAATTACCTTGCCCTCTTGCATCAATACACAACCTAACCCTTATCTCAAAGCATCACTATATACTATAAATCTACCACCTTCTACCGGTAAGGTCAAAACAAGAGTAGTAGTCAACTTTTCCTTAAAAACTTCAAAGCTCTACTAGCACTCAGGAGTCCAAATCTACTTCACATTCTTTCTCAATAACTTCATCAATGGTGACACAATAATTGAGAAATCTCGAACAAATCTCCTATAGTACCCTGCCAGCCTTAAGAAACTTTGAATTTCTGTTACACTCCTAGGTGGTTTCCAATTTACTATAGCCGCAATCTTGCTTGGATCCACATATACTCCCTCGGCCGATATTACATGGCCTAAAAATACCACCTTATTCAACAAAAACTCACATTTACTAAACTTAGCATAAAGCTATTTATCCCTCAGAATACTTAACACAATGCTTAAGTGCTCCTCATGATCCAATGTAGACTTGAAATATACCAAAATATCATTAATAAATACAATCATAAACCTATCCATATAAGGTTTGAAAACTCTATTCATCAAATCCATGAATATTGCAGGTGCATTCATAAGCCTAAATGGCATCACTAAGAACTCATAATGTCCATATATTGTTCTAAAAGCAGTTTTAGACATATCGAGCTCCTTAATTTTCAACTGGTGATATCCTGACCTCAAGTCTATTTTAGAAAACACCGTAGCTCATTGGAGCTGATCAAATAGATCCTCAATTCTCTGCAATGGGTACTTATTTCTAATTGTAACCTTATTCAGTTGCCTGTAGTCTATACATAACCTCATAGACTCATCTTTCTTTTTAACAAACAACACTGGTGCTCCCCATAAGGAAAAACTCGGTCTAATGAAGCCTCTATCCAAAAACTCCTGTAACTGTACTTTTAACTCTTTCAATTCTATCAGAGCCATTCTATACGGAGCCTGAGATATAGGAGCTGTATCCGGTAATAACTCAATCTCAAATTCAATATCTCTATCGGGTGGTAATCCTAGCAACTCCTCAGGAAATACATCTTTAAACTCATTCACTATGGGTACTTTCTTCAAATCTATCTCCTCTATCTTTTCATCCACTACAAAGACTAGATAAGCATCATACCCCTTCTTAAGATACTTCATAGCTGTCATAGCTGAAATTATCTTAGTTGGAGCTTTTCTATTTTCTCTTACAAAATGAATATTTTTACCATTCACCTTCTCAAACACTACTCGCTTATCAAAGCAATCTACATTCGCTCTATAGTGACTCAGCCCATCCATACCTAATATAGCATCAAAATCGCTAAAAGGTAAGGGCATAGAATTCCATTCCATCTCATCATCACCTATTTTAACCACAATATATTTAATGACTTTATCACATATCACACTGACTCCTATAGGTATGCTAACCAAAACTGGTTCATTTCTATCAGCTAATTCAAGCTTATTATGCAGGACGAAAGTAGATGATATAAAAAAGAAAGTTTCCCTAGGATCAATCAACACACATGCCAATTTATTACAAATAAAATTCATACCCCTTATTACGTCTGATGCATTCTCGGCATCTTTTTCAATCACTGCATAAATCCTTACTTGTTGAATATTTTTTGCGGCACTGGTTTGTCCCGTAGGTTTCTCCTGTGCCTGTGGAGCTCTACTGGCCTCACTTCTAGCACCAGTAGGTCTTGCAATAATTGGGGGCCTTCCAACTCTTTCTCCTCTAGGGACATTTGACCATTGAACTGAGGTTTCGCCAATTACACTTTTAGTGCATTTCCGGGCATACTGTCCAAGTTTGTTGTACTTAAAACATCTCATATTAATATGACCACAACTACCCACATGGTTTTTCCTGCATAAATTATACCAAGGTATTACTGCTCCTCCTCTTGGAATATTTCCCAAAGTGTTTGGTTGGAAAGATGACACAAGTTGTCTCACAGACATCTGGCTACCCTGCGGTCGTATATTTCCTCCTAACCGCTGATTACTCCTTGAGTAGGGATTAAACCTTGACTTCCGGCTGTTACTACCCCTCCAAGGTTACCTCGAAGATCCTTCTTGATAATGAGATCTTGGTCAATTTACCATTTCCAATTCCTTATCAAGTCTTTCCTGTTCCATCACCTTTTCTACCCAACCTCGAAAGGTTGTTCTAATATATAGATTCAACTTTCCTCTTAGATAAATATGTAATCCATCTCAGAACTTATCACTTTTAGCTTCCTCAGTAGGATACATATCCCTTGCATACTAGTATAAATCTTCAAATTTGTTAGTGTAATCTTTGACTGGCATTATTCTTTGTACTTTATTTATGAAAGAAGTCTTCCTCTGCTTTTGAAAAGTGTCAGTCATATACTCTCTACCAAACTCTTCCTTGAAAAGCTGCCACGTGAAAGCTTCCCCATATAGATTTCTCACTCTCATTAACCAATCATCTGCTTTCTCAAATATGAGACCATACACATTACCAACTTTCTCCTCATCACTAAGCAGCAATATGTTGAAGGCCTTATCCACCGTTTTGACCCGCTTATCTACATGTCTTGGGTCTAGAGTCCCGTGGAAATCATAAGCTCCACATTTCTTTGCATGTTCAATAATGTCTCCGGGTTTTCTGTATCTCTCTCATTCTGCCATTACTATTGCCATTGTTCTAGCCAGATTGGTAGCATCTATATGCACTACCGGAGCTGCTGGCTGGTTAGGTACATTCACTGGTATCACCGGTGGTGGCACTTAATACACATCCCTCGCCCTTCTAAGCACATGCTCAAAGATCGATGTAGAGGCAGCCGAAGTAGAGCTGCCTTGCAGACTATCCGCTCGAACTTCCGGTATTTCATCTCTTTCATTGCCAATCGAGGCTGAAGATGGAGAAGATTGTCGCTGAGATGTTCTACTCCTAGTAGGGACATTCGCTAGCTCAACTAGCCTGACTCCATTGAGCTGGACGTCACGTCCTCTGCCTATTCCTCTAGCCCTACCACGGCCTCGCTCAACTCCTCTACCTTGATTCCCTATTATTCCAACTCTAGTTCTTACTATTCTCTGAAAATAAGATTAAAAAACTTTACAAATTCTCATCATCATCCTTTATATGCATTCCACAATTAATATCCACCAACTCAATATTTCTTAATATCTATAACATATAACAGCGTATTTTTTAATATCTACAGAACCTAATAACCTAGGCTCTGAGACCAAACTGTCATGCCCTCACTACCATTAACTCCATTAATATACATAATTAAGAAATTAATGAGGTGTTACTTTTAGAATCAGAAAGAATCTCTTAACAAAAATAAAATTTATATTTACTTAATACTAGAATCTTAATCATTAAATGATGCTAATCTCATGTGAGCATTTCTAAAAAATAAATACTATTCATTATTATACCACTTTAAGTAAGTATAGGTTGGTGGACATTTTTCAAATATTATATCCTTGCTCAGGACAAATCACAATCACCATAATAACATTCCTTGTTATATTGTTCCATATATAAAACACTCTGAATATAAACAGATGGCAAGGATACTTTTAATATCACAACAACTCATAGATATAATAATAATGACATCAGTAAAATATATTTTTCATATATGATAAAAAATATATACATCATATACAAGGGTAAGAGTACTAAATGCTAATGAAAATAATGACCTAAAATATAGGTATATATAAATATGGCATCTCTCTCTCTCTCTCTCTCTCTCTCTCTCTCTCTCTCTCTTTCTCTCTCTCTCATGAAGTTGGGACTCTGGCCGACCAAGTCAGGAAAATAATGATGGTGGTGGTGAATTGACAGCTCCAACCCTCGCCATACCCTAACAAACTCTATAGCCCTATGGTTCAAAAATTTCACGATGAAAGTACAAAGGGTGTCTATGGCCTATAGCAAAAAGCTCAAAAAGCCAAAATGTGCAGATGTCTAATCTGCATCACAGCTAGGAGAGGGTGACTTGTATGTCTGTGGAGGTGGCGTATAAAATGCGTAAAGTCATGCAAACACCATCCAAAAAATCCTCACGGATGGCAGACAGTAGGACCTCCGCCCCAAAGGGCTGGACCATAATCCGGAACACTAGCTCGGCATCTGAATCATGATGCACAATGTATCGCACAAGTGTCTCTGCCTCTGTGATCTCGTAAACCATTATGGCCCAATAAACAACCATCTCTTCCTCCAGTGCTAACTACTATCTTAATCTAGAAAAATTATTTTTAAAACAGTGGTGAGTAATTTCACAAAAAATTACCCAGTGAATAGATAAAATATCTTTAGTTGCTAAACATCAAACCAAAACAATTTTTGAAGCACTTTCTCAGCAATAATCTCAAAACTGTTGAATTCCCATAAATGAATACAATTTGTCAAAATAACCTTTCAAGGAATAATATTTTATTTCTTCAAAACATTAAATAAAACATCCATCACATGAGAATTTATTTAAAGATTTTCATAAATAATGCAAATAAACATGCATATTAAATCTTTTATTCAATATAAATACCACTTCAAAACAACTTAATTACACTTGAGGTCTTAGTTCCTCAATTCATCATTAAGTAGAATTCTTATAAAAAGAATAACTAAAACATCATATACATGATTTGATTTCTTTGATAGATATTCCATTCAATTGTTTAGATATTGAGAGTTTCATTCCTTTGAGCAAAAATCAATATTATTACAAATCATAGTGTCTCAATGGTGAAACATAGTCCATTGTTGTTATTCAAATATATATATATATATATATATACATATATTTCCCAATTCCTCCAAGAATTGATAACAATATACAAAAATCAATCTCTCTCTCTCTCATAATCATCTCAATTCTTTTTCTCATGGCCCACACTGGCCAGTTCACATGATCATTCATGAAATCATTCACAATACCTCGTATGTATACGGTAAAACCACAAGGATTCGCGGCATTCACCCCAAAGGCACCTCTGAATTCCTGCGATGTCCCAAAGATAGTTATCATTCGAGTGGCCAGCTCTTCTGGTATATACATATATTACTAACCCTTACATATCATATATAATCTTTATATAATGTTCATAACATTTTTAGGGTATAATTATATCATTTTAATGTTCCTTCATAAACATTCTCAGAACTTACGAACTTTGACTTCTTTTTATAAATGATTTAGTCTTTTTATCTGAGACTTATAAATCTCATGTCATTTTATCAATTGGAAGTATTTTTCAATCATTTTTATGTTCTAGTACATTATTCCATTGTTCGGTTCAAGATACCATTCAAAAAATTAAAGTTTTACGAAATAGTGCACAGGGGCGTGTGCTTGAGCCACAGAGGTGTGTACCTCTATGCAGAGGCACCAACCTTAGCCACAGAGGCATGTGCCTTTGTATAGAGGCACCCTCCTCTGCTACAGAGGTGTCAGCCTCTGTGCAAAGGTGCCATCCTCTGTACAGGGGCGCCAGCCTCTGTAAAGAGGCCCTCGACTCTTTATTGCATAGGCGCACGCCTGTTCGATCAGGCGTATGCCTTTACAGTTTTGGAACACGCGATTTAAAGGAAAAATTATAGAAATTTCAGTCCAAAACTCAATTTTACAACACCCAAGAGTCATATATTAATCATATAACTTCAAAACACTATCAAGCATGCTAGAAACCACTTAGATCGTTCTAAATCTAGAAGAAAACTTCAAAACCCTAGCATTTATATACCCAAATGGCTTAAAATCAAATTTGAATGAAAAACTAACAATAATTTGAATCCACTCACAGCTTTCTCCTGCGGATTTCTTGAATTCCTTGCTTGATTCAAATTCTATGTTTTAGAGCTCTTCTTCTTCTCTTTTTCTCCTTCTTTTTGTTTCTCTTTTCTTCTTCCTTCTTCTTCTTCTTCTCCTGTACATGGCCATACTTCTCCTGCAGAAACCAACAACTCCACTCTCTTTTCTCCACTTTAATCCCTCATCTTTCCTTCATTTCCTCTTAACTTCAATTACTCTTATTTGTTTCAATTACATCCTAACTCCCTTTCAATTACATTCTTCCCAATTTCTATTTAATATAATCATACTTTATTTCTTATATTTACTTCTTAGCATTTCTTATCACAATAAAATATTAACTCCCACCAATATCAATTAATACATAAAAATCAACTTCTTAATTATTTACCCTAAATAATAACAATTACTCCAATCAACACTAATTTAATAGAATCGAATAATCCTTAATTATCATTAATTTTAATTAATCCGGTTCAAGAATACGGATGTTACATTACCTTTATACTATATTTTTTTTATTTGCATTTTTTATACAACTTTCAATTTATACTATGTTTTCTATACCAATATTAATTTAAATATATAAACTACAATTTTATTTTAAAAAAGATATATGAGCAAGCATAAACAAGCAAATAAATTTGTTCAAAAATTATTAAATAAATAAATAGGCAAATGAATTAATTGATGGCCAAAAAATATTTAGTTTAGTTTGATCAACAACATGCTTAACTATCACCATTCACATAACTATGGACTATATTCATGCTAATTACATTATTTGTACCAATTATTTATGTTGTAACAAATTATACTAATTATATCAACATTTTATACTAATTATCGATAATATAAAAATAATGTACACCAATTATATTAATTATTGACAGTATAAAATTATTTATAATAATTAATATAGTTATATCAATTAACTCTATTAAATAAGGTGTAGTCTACAGTTTATTTATTACAAAGTAAATTTTACTTTGTTAATTATCACCATTGGATGATTAAATACGTTTTCATCCAATAGTAATAAAAGTAAAGAGAAAATGAAGTAAATAAAAAATAAAGTCATCTTAGAATTTCTCATTAAATAAATTTAAAAAATGACATTTGATTTAATTATAGCTAATATAAAAAATAAAAATAAAAAAGTAGTTGTTAATTGTGGCATATATACATAAATTCAATAATATATTATGGGTAAATGTGTCTTTTTATACTAATTAACATCTCTTTTAGACGGAAGGGGAAATAGTTGACAAAATCAAATCTAAAGGGGCTTTTAATTCACTTTTGAAAAAGGAAGGACGGATGAGTAATTATGATCCAACCTCAGGGGGTAATAGTAATTATCCCTTAAAAATTTTATCACTTTTATAATTAAGTTTTTTAAAAAGATTTATTTTATACTAAGGCTCTGTTTGTTTGCGGAAAATATTTTTCCTTATTTTTTAGTGTTTAGGTTACCAAATAAATAAATTAAAGAAAAATAAGTTATTAGTTAAAAGAAAATAATTTAAAAATATGAGAAAATAACTTCTCATTCTAATAACGGAAATTTATTTTTTAGCACTTAAATACCTATCAAATATAGAGAGAGGAAAAAAAATCAAATATAATGTTATCATAGAAGTTCTCTAAAATTTTCCATTAAATTAATTTTTTATTAGTTATTTCTTAGAGATAAACTCTTTTATACAACGTAGTCCTAAAATTATAAAAATATTATATTTTTAACATTTTAATTAAATAATGTAGTCGTAAAATAATTAAGATTATTTGTTAACATAATCTTAATAGATTTTATGTGATCATCATAAAAATTTAATAGATAAAAGAAGTTATAAGTAAAATATGTTATTTAATTAAAATATCAAAAATATAATATTTTTATAGTTTAACTGAAATGAAAAAGTAATAATAATTTTAAAATTTGACTAATGAAAAGCTGCTTTGACTAAGTAATAAAATTAATAAAAAATCTTTTTAAAATTTATAAAATTTGATTGTAAAAACATATTTTGTTTAAACTTAATTATGAAAATAGCAAAACTTTTAAGCCTGCAAATGTTGTTATCCCCTTCTATATGTAAAGAATTTACAGGAACAGGGTTTAAATAGATATAAATTGGAAATCACCAGGTAGCATAAGGCTTGCACATAAGATAAGAAGTCACTGAGAAATTATGAAATGGATGTGTGCATCAACCAAAACTGCAGACAACCAAACTAGTTGCATAAAAGACCATTAAGATCTATATGATGTTGGTATTCAATTCACTCACAAGTCACCAGGTCTCTGTATTAATATTACAGAGAATTAACTGGAAAAAAAAATGGAAGCATTCCCTTCATCAGATGCTTTCTCACTCCAGTTTCTAAGAGCTATTCTGTTTTAAAGCTTCTGCCTCAGCCCTTACCATTGGATCATTCTTGACTTCCATTTCATCTTCCTTTTCTCCTTCTCGCTCTTCTGTCATTTTCTTCCTATGCAACTCTTCCGCAGCTTGCATTGCAGCTCTGTTCTCTGCCTGAATTCTCTCCATTTCCTCTTCTTGCTGTTGCCTTTCGAACCATGTATCAGCATCCTTCCAAACTGAAAATTTGAACAATAAGATCAATCTCACATGACAGGCACAAGACAGCAAAAGTTCCAATAATTTGTGAAGATTGATGTATATTATCATTAAGAGTGCAACTCTTAAATCCTCATAATTACAGCTAAATTCACAACCTTAGAACAGTCGTACATTCCATATTTATAAAAATAAACATCTTCATCAATTACAGTATCTATAAGATGCCCTGACATCCATATTTTTCATCTAGGAAAATTCTTTTCCACCAGTACAAAGAAAAACTCAGTAATTAAAATCCTTCAAACCAGTCTTCTCCTTCTCTCTCACTTTCGTCAAAGTTCAAGTATCTTGAATTGAGGTTGATGAACATCAACCAGTTTAATATATGAAACATATACAATTGAGAAAAAGAATTCAAAATGCAATGAGAAAAAAGAATTCTGGAAGTCTACCGCACCAAAACTATGAGGCATTTATTAAAAGAAAGATACATAATTGAGCATGTCTTGCATGTAATAAACAAAAAACCAAATTAGCCACAACATCAAGTGCATAGATGTGTCTTTAAATCTCAGTAAAGAAACGTAATTTCTCAAATTTTCTTTTGGGATGGTAGCACACAATGCAACTGATTAATTGTTTATGTACAGAGAGCAAGAAAAGGCTAGACTCTAGAGACATGTTTTCATGCCAGTCAGCAACTATCTAAAAATCCTTATACACTGCACATTTTCCTTCAATCTGTAAAATCTTCTGTCAAAGTTTCAAACCTATAAAACCTTACATATCAAATTCTATGAAATCACTAAAACAAATATTTATTTCTTTGGCTGAAAATTTTTGGAAAAGTGAAAGCACAATTCATACCTGATTAGACTATAAACCCTAAATTACCACAAAAATCACCACATAACCCAATCTTTAAGGGGAAAAAAAAAATCAAACACAAAAACAAAAAATTAAACAAAACCCAACAATTAAAACACAGAATTAGGAAAAGGGTATAAGCCATTAGTCAAAAATAATAACAGAAAAAAGGAGGGGGGGGGGGGGGGGGCATACCAGGCTGGGCGGCCCAACCCTGTTCACCACCCTTAATTTTCTCAGGAAGGGCGTAATTGACGGTGAGGACACGGCCGTAAAGTTCAGCACCGTCCATATTATCCATAGCAGCAGAGGCATCTTCCTTTTCAAGGAAAGTAACGAAGCCGAAAGCACGGTGTTTTTGGGTGGCTTGATCTAAAGGAGTTTTTACATCTTTAATGTCCCCGAATGGGATAAAAGCTGCATGAAGTATTGCCTCGTTTACTTCGTCCGCTAATCCTCCGACATACAGTGTATTTTTCTGTAATTGTTGCAGTTGCTGTGCCATTCTTCTTCTTCTTCCTCCTCCTCCTCTTACTGCCTGTATACTTATATATACATTTTTTCTCTTCTTTCAGATTCTAAAGGGGGCTTTGCTTGGGCATGTCCTGTAAAGGGCAAAAAAAAAAAAAAAATCTAAGCGGGTGTCAGTTACGTGGCATATGCCACATCACACAGGCCCATGACGTTGCACAAGCCACATCATGAGACTATGTAACACGACATTAGCCATGTCATCAGACTATAAAATGTGGCTTTAGCCACATCATGAGTATGTGATCTGGAACATGCCACATCATTTGTTTATGTTATGTCGCAGATGCCACATCATGAGCGTACATGATGTGGTGTTAATTATGCATCTCAAGCTTATTTAATGTGGCATAAGTGTGTGATGTGGCAAAGACTACGGCATGCTTTTGTGTGGTGTGGCATGTGTCATATCATAATAATCAAAGATGAAAAGGTGAACGACATATATATTTCAAAAAGAAATAAAAATCAAGAAAGAATATTAATTGTTGATATTCATATAATTTAGACAAGTTTGATTTTTACACTTTGAAATTAAAATTAAAATAAAGGATAATCAGAAATAAAATGAAAATTTTAATAAATTATTTGATTTACTATGAAATGTGAATTTAAATTAATATTATATATATATATATATTATTATAATTATTTTTATATATTATAGAATTAGTATTATAATTATTAATTTTAAAAATTTATTTATAATTTTAATAAATATTATGTATGAAAATATTTTAATAATTATATTTATTAATTTATGTATTTTATTTCATAAATTTCAATAATATATGACAATATTAAAATATTTGATCAATTTATAATTAGATTAACTTGATTCTCATGAAAATAAAAATTCATTCCTTAGCGGTGTAAAAAAAAATAAGCAATTTTTTTGGAAAAATTTCAGACCCATTGTAAATTTTAGTCTAACAAAATACTAAAAATAAAAATAATTCATTTCGATTTAGATTCCCACACATATTTTTACCAATTAAATGGACTCTTTGGTATAATTATATCTATTTCCATTAGTTGAAAAAAGAATCTATTTCCATACAGTAATTGATTCCTTACAACTAAAAAAATATGTCTACTATAAATATAATAAATTATGTAATTTTAAATAGATTTTATAAAATTTGAACTTGTTATAGCACTGTAAGTCCTTAAAAATGTTACGTTTTTTCAATTAAGTTTTAGAAGAATAAATATTTATAATCAAGTCCTAAAACTAATTAAAAAGCTTGTCGTTAGTCTTAGTTTGTCAAACCTAACAAAACTCAATGATGTATCAGCCAACTTGGACTTCTTCGTACCACTTCAGCAGCCACGTAATGCTTCTTTGCGAAAGTATTCTACCATGGTGGAAGAGCCTCCACATCAGATTTCCACTAACTACAATTAGGGTTAGCTTTTCCTAATAAGACATCAGAAGAGAGAAAAAGACATGGAACCTTCTCTTTCACTTTCTGCAACAAAAATATTATTTTATGCATAAAAAATTAAAGCTTTTCCTTTTTTAGAAATTAGAGTTGTGGTTTAAAGAGAATAATTTTAGTATTTTAAATTGAAAAGTGTATGGTGCTCTAATAAGCAAGTATGTAATTACATTTTTTGTATGATAAAGAATAAATTCAATTTGGTTTTGGTATTGAGTTTAGTGTTAATTTCAACTAACGTAGATGATTAATTTTTTAAATGGTTTGTTATTGACTTTTTTTATTCAAATATGATTTAGAAATTAGGATATATTTTGATAGGTTACTGCTTTTGTGGTTGCTCTGGTTTGATAGGTTGGTAGACTAGTGATTACAATGGATGCATGTTTGGTTTGGCACTTTGGAGGTAGACTAGTGAATAACATTTATGAAGGAGGGGATGAGTTTAGTTAAATAGTGGACACTGATCGTTTGGGGTATTGGTGCTTACTAGATCATGCTAAGAAAAAACTAAACCAGACAGGGTCCTTTAAAATATATTTTAGGAATGTTGATAAGGGAGATTTGCATATTGTTTATGATGATACAATAACTTGTTAGTTGTTATCTCTTTTGAATGAGAGAAGAGAGATAAATATATATGTTGTGAAGGACTAGGGGTGTGCAAGACCCGCCTGGTCCGAATATATCGATTGAAATCGAACTAAAATTTTCGGTTCGATTTTTATTTTTTTCATCAGTAAGTTTTCGGGTAAATCCGAACCCGACCGAAAACCGAATTATATATATATAATGCTAAATTAGAACAAATATTCAGTGGTAGTATAGTGGCGAGTGTGTTGGTTTTCTTTGGATACATCATGAGTTCGAATCCTTGTGCTCCCCTTATTGCAATATTTTTTTTATTAAATCCTTTCAAGAAGTAGGCACAAATGTTGTTATCAGGACTCGAGCATAGGTCTTCTGTGCCTAATAAACGCGCGCTTTACCATCAAATCAACCAAGAATTCATGTTATCTTTTTTCTTTAATTTGTTTTATTATTTATTTGGTTACTTGAAAATTGAACCGATAACCTGTCCTAAAATTTTAGTTTCGGTTCGGTTTATATTTTTTTAAAATTTTTGGGTCAAAACCCGACCCAAAAACCCAATTGCACACCCTTATGAAGGACAATAGTTCAAAAGGTGCAAGTGGGTCTAGGTCACTACCTGATAGTGTAAAGGACAGTTGGAATTTTAAGGACTTGATGAATGATATAAAGATAAATAAATTAGATGAATATGGTGAAGTTGGTGAGCTAAGTGTAACTGAATTAAATGATATTCAGTTTCAGTTAGAGGAATAATTAAATGATGATAAGTTTCAGTTAAAGGAAGAAGTAAGTGATGCAGAAGAAGAATTTATTGAGGCAAATGAAGTACTTGTCTGATGGTGATGACTCAGAGCTACAGGAAGCTAGACAGAATTTGAAGAATCTAGACAAAGGAAAGTATGTGGGGAGTACTTATGAAAAATCTACGTGTTGAAATAAAAAATCTAAGTAGAGAGAATAAAACTAATGATGCGGGAGATGAGCAAACTGTCAATGCAGGAAATATAGATCAAAGATATGAGAATGAATACATTGACTCCTCTAAGTGTAGTTATGTGGACAATGATGAGGAAAAAGAAATAATAGGTAAAATAAAAAAAAACCTTTCATGCATACAATCCTAGATGCAGTAGAGTTATTTTTACACCAGGTATGACATTTGAAGGAGCAAGTCAGTTCAAGGAAGCTGTAACACTCCCAAAATCTCTTACCATGCACATGGCATAGAATTTTTTTTATAAAATATATATACGTCAACTTACATATGTTTACTCATGTAAATTATAATTTCTACCCAACATCAATCTTATTACTCACAAATAAAATATGTTCATGATATCATTACAAACATGCACATATAATATGTTTTATGTAAATATAATATGTTTTATGTAAATGAGGATGAGGTATAACTGTACCAAGCTCGCCTCTGGCCCACCTGAGGTCACTAGCAAATACAACTCTGAGCTCTATCTAACTATACCCTGAAACATATAAATGCAAGGAAATGAGTTTAATACTCAGTAAATAGCTATAAATACAATAGTATACATATACCCATTACATAAGAGTTAATTTAATGAGATACATAATCGCAAATATAAGACACATTCTGATGATCATAATATAGTCTTTCAACCTCTACCAAGTCTACAAACAATTACCATATAGTTTCATAACCATTGGCACTATATCGAGTGCAAACAGGAGTCTGAATGAAGAAGGAGCAAATGAGCAACAAAATGTCAAGTTCAATAAGAGAATCTTAATGATAGATTTAACTCCAACTCAAAACATAAAAGTTGTAGAAGACTCTTTAAAGTTTTTGTAGCATCAAACCACGCCTTATTTGAAGCTCTATAGCTCAAGTTATGGTAAAAATAAATCTTTAAGCTGTGCCAGAAGACTGGCGCTCACCAGACCACTGGTGATCGTCAGTGGCCTTGTCTACCAGCAGTGACTGGCACTTGCCAGTCACTGGCGATTGCCAGACCAGAATATGTCACACTCTTTTGGCCATAACTCTCTCTATAGAACTCAGATTTAAGTGATTCAAGAGGCTATGGAAAGCTATTTTAAATGGCTACAATTTTTATGAAGACACTTGCACTTAATTCATTTATATAGATTAACAAAAATGCCCTTAAAGTGACTAATGATGTCAAAGCACATGAATATAATTCAATTCAAGCCACAACAATTCATCCTATACACACTAATTCATACTAAAACATCCATTAGCACATAATTTCAATTATTCATAATTAAAGAGCATCCACATCCATCATTTATATTCGAATATTCCATTACACACTCAAACTCATTCATAAGCATAATGTTAAAGGAATGTATGTTCAATGTATAAGTTAGTATCCGGATAAACATTCCTCACACATAACCTCACAAATCAATACCATAACATATATCAACTTCATTTTAGTATGCCAATTTTAAGCACATATAACATACCATAATAGTATCACATTACCAAACATATACCAAAAGTATACTCAATATATACTCAATTCAACTAAATCCTTCCTTCACCACATTATATTCATATTTCACATTTTATATAACCCCAATTAACATATCATGAATAAGCATAAATGCAAGGATACTTATCATATTCACCATTCAGTATCCTCATCACTCACAACATATCATTATCAATGTAGTATCATTTACAATGTCGACGGTCACTTAGCCAATCAATATATTCAACAAGTCACAATGTCAACGGTCACTTAGCCAATCGACATAATCAACAATTCATAGAGTCGATGGTCACTTAGCCAATCAACTTAATCATATTTAATACTGTCAACGGTCACTTAGCCAATCGATATAATCAACAATTCACGTATATTGACGGTCACTTAGCCAATCAACATACTCAACAATTCACTTATGTCGACGGTCACTTAGCCAATCGACTTAATTACAATAAACATAGTCGATGGTCACTTAGCCAATCGACATGTTCATCACATATTACATCTACATTTACTCACAAATATAACCTCATTTATACCCAATGACCAACTCAAGTTTACAATACATACACACATACTACCATAAATTTAATACCATCATAATTCATATTTACTACATTCAACCATATAACTCACAACAATTTCATCAACATATACCTCACTCTAGTATGCAAATATCAATTACGTCGTAGCATACCATAGTATTTTCACATTCCATACCATAACTCAATATTTATAATTCATCCATATGCATTTCCTTTCAATGCTAGTATATATTCCAAATCAAGTCCACCATATATTTACTTAGTATATCTCACAAGTATTATTGTTCACATACAATTCTTAATTTATCAATTACAAAAATAAGAGTAATATTTAATTGACAATACTACATATCCTTGCATCTCATTCATTATATAATAATAACTACTTAACTCAAGTGCTTTAACTCCTTTAAGTAAACTCTTCTAGTAAGTAGTGTCTCTAATATTCTTATCCATGCCTACACACAATTCATGTAGCAACCATGACACTTGCACCAAACTCACTAGATGCTAGGTGCAAGAACATGCTTAAGGTTCAAAGTATCCAAACAATTCACACACATGTTCAAAAAACATGAAAATATTACTAAAGATAGATCTATGAGTCTACTTCAAATTCTAACTAGAATTACTTGATTTGAATGTGTGTGAAATTAATTATGGATTTTTGATGCAACTTAGGTAGAACAGGAAAAACAGAGTTGGCTGGTTGAGCAAGAGAATGTAGGGCCGTGCCAGTCAGTTTTAATGGAAAAATTAGCTCTGGCATAAAACACAAAAGTCGTAGAGGACTCTCTAAATTTTTTAGAACATTAAGCCTTGCTCAAATCAAAGGTCTACAACTCAAGTTATGGCCAAAAAACTATGACTGATAAAATTAGAAAACATAACACGAATTTACAACCAACCAAATCTAACTTCAAATAACAAAATAAATGCCAGACTTACAAAATTGATGCTCTCAAAAGCTTATAAATCTTCTAAAGCTCCCCAATTTGATTGCTAGATGAGTAGAGAAAATCAAAAACTCCCCAAAGCCTCTCAAGAATTACCTTCTTCTTCTTCCTCTCTTCTAAATTCTCTACACTCATTAACACACAACACACACACTCACAATAAAATATACGCTAAATAAATCCATTAATTACCAATTACCAAATACCCCTCTGAGTCTCTTCCTTCATACTTACTTATTAACATAATATCTTAATAATAATAATAATAATAATAATAATATAGATAATATTAACTATTATTTCTTAATAAAATAATAATAAATATCACCAATCTCTACACACCCTCTTACTAAAATAGGATTATTACAAAATAATTCACAACTTGCTATTTAGATAAATAACTCCAATACTTTCTTTACAATTTAGTCCCTCTCTAATATACATAATGATTTCCAAACTTAAATTAAATCCTCTACTCTACTATGTATTAAATGAAATACTTACGTCAAGACTACGTATTCAAAAAGGCGGGTGTTACATTTCTCCCCTCCTTAAAGAAAATTTCATCATCGAAATTAACTACTTATCAAATTAATGCTACTTCTTGAACTCAATTCCTCATTATCCTTAATGCCTAAGCTTCCATGATATCTTTCAATTCTATATGATATATTCCAATTTTCGACTCAAATCTCTGTTCAGCATACCAAATGATAATACTTTATGCCATTTCACATTTTATAACATCATATGCCCAGAGGCATTATATTTTCAAATGTACACAATAATATAAACACAATATTTAACATTATTTCTCGCCATCTCTTCTCTGGTATCGGTGACTAGCACAATTTTCTCAGTGGAGCTTGACACTTTGCTTCACCTAACAATTTCTTTTACGATCCTTTTCATTGTTAGCTAGTAATTAGAAGACTTCAGACTCCATTGTTGTCCCACTTTGACACCTTATGATAAGTATATACCTCAATGATTAAATCATATTAGCTAATTTGGAATCATTAGATGAAATATTCGTTTCATGAGATCCTAATTTCTTAGTACACATTCTGCTTCTGGTCTTGAAACCTTAACATGACTTATTAAATTTCATTTTCCAAATCAATAATGGAAACAAAAGAGTAATAGTAATTATTTTTCCTTGCTTCCCAAGTTTTTATTGTTCAACCTTAGTTTATTCCTTAATAATTATGCACAAAGGATAATACCTTCTTTCACCCCCTAACTCATTTACCTGACATGATATATAACTAAACACTAGGCTTTATCATGAGAACCTAACGGCAAAAGTCCAATTACGAGAAATCTATCAAAAATTTGACAGAATCTCCCCTAAAATATAGATATCTCCCTACTAAAGAAGGGTCAATCCTACAATAAATTTGACTACACTTCTATAATCAATCTAAATTGGGCTCAGTTATCTACCACACTAATATTACATATTGTCCCATGTATCTCGAACTAAATTTTTCCTTTCCTTTGAAATCTTAAAATGCCTTTTTTTTTTTCCTTTCAAAGCTATACAACTTCCCCACACTCAAATGAGTTTCAACCAACTCAGAGACACTCCAAAAACATATTTAACATTATCAATTCAATTCATAACACAAGCTTAAAATATATTATATCAACACAATATTAAATATTCATCTATTCACCTTTTGCGATACATTTAGTATTCACAATCAACTCACATATAAAGGATTATATATATATATATTCAAATATGTGCATTTGCACTTCATTATCTCCAATACACATGATCATCAATTCTATATAGTAAAGTATAAATATAATCGATAAACAATCGAGTACACATCACACGAATCTTATTTCTCAATATTTTACTAAATATTTTCATTCATCGCATCAATAAGGATAACATCTCACAATAATTTACATAAATGCAAGAATCCATACATTCACATCCTGATTTCAATAATCGGTACCCGTCAAAACTATTCTCACACAATCACATCACTCTTAATATATTTTAGCTTATTTGAATTGTCGACGGACACTTAGCCAATCGACACATTAATCAATTACTATTATCGATGGACACTTAGCCAATCGATATAGTATCAATTTTCTTATTGAAGGACACTTAGCCAATTAACATAATCACTATTTCATATTATTTTCTATTTAGAGCAGAATCCCATCAAGTTGGTAATCAAATTATCTCTATAAGTATACAAATATTCATGCCACATTTTAATAATTTAAGTATGATGCATACTCATATGAATAAATGCATGAACTTATAAATTGATCTATCTATACCGATACAATTATGATAAGCAAAATATGTGTACCTATATCCCCTTTGGTTATTACAAGAGTTTCTTATCTTATGTGGGCATACGTTCTTACTTGACTCTGAATTGACCTTAAGACCTCGTTGATATTATTGTATTATTTCTATTTCCTCTCTTTCTTCTACCATTTCCTTGGTGGTTTCGTGGTATATTTGGTATATTTCCCTCGGTATTACTTTGGCTCATCATTTGAGATTCTTCATCATTTTTCTTTCTTAGACAATCCACGATAAAATGTCCGTGTTGTCTATAATAAAAACACACCCTCAATTTAGTTCTCCAACATTCTCCCAAATGAAGTTTATCGCAACTGTTGTAGATCGAAACTGTTGTACCATCTATAGATTTACTTTTACTAATGTCTTTTTGATTATCTACTTCTCCAATACCCATATTATATGATTCTTTCACTGATTGATCACACTGGCTCGTCCTACTTTTTTTGAACTAGCTTAGCTGAATTCAGTGGTTTTAAAAGATAAATCATCTCTTTCCCCAGTTGGTGTAATAAAGGCACTTGTAATTCTCTTCTTATGGGTATCTAAAATACTCCTTTCTAATATCGTTTCCTCAGCCCATACTACCGATTCTAAAAGATCTCTATAGGTTGGTAGCTTTACTGCTATTCTTTCTCTGATTTTAAGATTTAGTTCCCTTTCAAATTTGTTTCTTTTCAATTTATCAGTGGCTACCTCTTCATATGTGTATTTCGATAGCCTTACGAATTGGACTTCATAATCGGCTACAGATAATTCTTCTTGCTTCAAATTGAGGAATTAGAGCTTTTTCTTATCAGCCGACATATATTTATCGATGAAGGCTTGTAAGAAAGTTGTCCAAGTGATCATCATTGGCACATTCCTGCTTCCTAGCACTGTATCCCACCAGTCCAAGGAATTTTGTTCAAATAATGACATTATATAGCTAACCCTCTTTTCAGAAGTGCAATCAAATCTATTCAATATTCTTTCTGTACTCCTCAACCATTCTTCAGCCACCATTGGGTCAATGGTTCCTACAAAAGCTTTGGCACCTTGCTTTCTAATCTTCTCAAAATTCTCATCAAGAGCACTCTCATTCGATTTTTATGCCATCTTTTATATAGCTTACATAAACTTTTACATGAATGGAGGATAAGGAGCTTGTGGAGAAAGTGGTTGTGATTGAGATTGTAATTGTTCACTTAATGCATGCATAGGCACTTGCCTATGGACCGACTCAGATGACTCTTCAGGGCCAAAGCGAGGCGCTTGGTGTCCATCCATCCTAATATAATTTAACACACATCAACTGTGTACAACTCATGATTTATACATGATATGCTATGAATGCATCATATTCTCATATCCCAAGGGAATTTACTTCTCGCTCTGATACTACTTAATGTAACACTCCCAAAATCTCCTACCATACACGTGGCATAGAATTTTTTTTATTTATAAAATATATATACATCAATTTACATATGTTTACTCATATAAATTACAATTTCTACCCAACAGCATTCTTATTACTCACAAATAAAATATGTTCACGATATCATTACAAACATGCACATACAATGTGTCTTATACAAATGAGGATAAAGTATAACTGCACCAAGCTCACCTCTGGCCCACCTGAGGTCACTAGCAAATGCAACTCTGAGCTCTATCTAACTATACCCTGAAATATATAAATGCAAGGAAATGAGTTTAATACTCAGTAAATAGCTATAAATACAATAGTACATATATACCCATTACATAAGAGTTGATTTAATGAGGTACATAATCGTAAACATAAGACACATTCTGATGATCATTATATAGTCTTTCAATATCTACCAAGTCTACAAACAATCACTATATAGTTCCATTACCATTGGCACTACATCGAGTGCAAACAGGAGTCCGAATGAAGAAGGAGCAAGTAAGCAATAAAATGTCAAACTCAATTAGAGAATATTAGTGATATATTTAACTCTAACTCAAAACATAAAAGTTATAGAAGACTCTTTAAAGTTTCTGTAGCATCAAACCACGCCTCATTTGGAGCTCTATAGCTCAAGTTATGGTCAAAAAAATCTTTAAGCTGTGCCAGAAGACTGGCGCTCACTAGACCATAAGTGATCGCCAGTGGCCTTGTCTTCCAGCAGTGACTGGCGCTCGCCAGTCACTGGCAATCGCCAAACCAGAATATGTTGCATTCTTTTGGCAATAACTCTTTCTACAGAACTCAGATTTAAGTGATTCAAGAGGCTATGGAAAGATATTTTAGAGGGCTATAACTTTCATGAAGATACTTAGACTTAATTCATTTATATGGATTGACAAAAATACCCTTGAAATGACTAGTGATGTCAAAGCACATGAATATAATTCAATTCAAGCCACAACAATACATCCTAAACACACTAATTCACACCAAAATTTCCATGAACACATAATTTCAATTATTCACAATTAAAGAGCATCCACATCCATCATTTATATTCGAACATTCCATTACACACTCAAACTCATTCGTAAGCACAATGTTAAAGGAATGTATGTTCAATGTATAGGTTAATATCGGGATAAACATTCCTCACATATAACCTCACAAATTAATACTATCATATATATCAACTTCATTTTAGTATGCCAATTTTAAGTACATATAACATACCATAATAGTATCACATTACTAAATATATACCAAAAGTATACTCAATGTATACTCAATTCAACTAAATCCTTCCTTTACTACATTATATTCACATTTCATATTTTATACAACCCTAATTAACATATCATGAATAAGCATAAATGCAAGGACACTTATCATATTCACCATTCAGTATCCTCATCACTCACAACATATCATTATCAATGTAGTATTATTTACAATGTCGACGGTCGCTTAGCCAATTGACATATTCAACAAGTCATAATGTCGACGGTCACTTAGCCAATCGACATAATCAATAATTCACATAGTCAATGGTCACTTAGCCAATCGACTTAATCATATTTCACACTGTCGATGGTTACTTAGCCAATCGACATAATTAACAATTCATATTTATTGACGGTCACTTAGCCAATCAACATACTCAACAATTCATTTATGTCGACGGTCACTTAGCCAATCGACTTAATCACAATGAACATAGTCAACAGTCACTTAGCCAATCAATATATTCATCACACATTACTTCTATATTTACTCATAAATATAACCTCATTTATACCCAATGGCCAACTCAAGTTTACAATACATACACACTTACTACCATAAATTTAATACTATCACAATTCATATTTACTACATTCAACCATATAACTCACAACAATTTCATCAACATATACCTCACTCTAGTATGAAAATATCAATCACGTCATAGCATACCATAGTATTTTCACATTCTATACCACAACTCAATATTCATAAATCATCCATATGTATTTCCTTTCAATGCTAGTACATATTTCAAACCAAGTCCACCATATATTTACTTAGTACATCTCACAAACATTATTGTTCACATACAATTCTTAATTTATCATTTATAAAAACAAGAGTAATATTTAATTGATAATACTACATATCTTTGCATCTCATTCATTATATAACAATAACTACTTACCTCAAGTGCTTTAACTCCTTTAAAAGCAAAGCTCCCCTAGTGAGTAGTGTCTCCAATATTCTTATCCATGCCTACACACAATTCATGTAGCAACCATGACACTTGCACCAAACTCACTAGATGCAACTAAGTGCAACAACATGTTTAAGGTTTAAAGTGTCCAAATAATTCACACACATATCCAAAAATAATGAAAATATCACTAAAGCTAGATCTATGAGTCTACTTCAAATTCTAATAGAATTACTTAATTTGAATGTGTGTGGAATTAATTATCAATTTTTAATACAACTCGGGTAGAACAGGAAAAACAGAGTTGGCTGGTTGAGTAGAAAATATAAGGCTGTGCCAGTCAGTTTTAACAGCAAAACTAGCTCTGGCACAAAACATAAAAGTTGTAGAGAACTATTTAAGGTTTCCAAAACATTAAGCTTTGCTCAAATTAGAGGTCTAAAACTCAAGTTATGGCTAAAACACTATGACTGATGAAATTTGAAAATAGAATACGAATTTACAACCAACCAAACCTAACTTCAAATAACAAAATAAATGCAAGACTTATAAAATTGATGCTCCCAAAAGCTTATAGATCTTCTAAAGCCCCCTAATTTGATTGCTAGATGAGTAGAAAAATAAAAAACTCCCCAAAGCCTCTCAAGAATTACCTTCTTCTTCTTCATCTCTTCTAAATTCGCTACACTCACTAACACACAACACACATGCTCATAATAAAATATACACTAAATAAATCCACCAATCACCAATTACCAAATGCCCCTCTAAGTCTTTTCCTTCATAATTACTTATTAACATAATATCTTAATAATAATAATAATAATAATAATAATAATAATAATAATAATAATAATAATAATAATAACAATAATAATAATAATAATAATATCAACTATTATTTCTTAATAAAATAATAATAAATATCACGAATCTCTACACACTCCCTTACTAAAATAGGATTATTACACAATAATTCACAACTTGCTATTTAGACAAATAACTCCAATACTTTCTTTACAATTTAGTCATTCTCTAATATACATAATTATTTCCAAACTTAAATTAAATCCTCTACTTTACTATGTATTAAATGAAATACTTATGTCAGGACTACGTATTCAAAAAGGCGGGTGTTATAAAAGTATTGAGTAGGTACTCAATAATAGAGAGGAAAGATTTAATGTTCACTAAGAACACACAATTATATGTAAGGATATATGAGATGCAAGAACCCTAAATATCCATGGTATATTTCAAATGCCAAAGATAGTTAAAGTGATGTATTTCAGATTATAACATACACTGATGAGCATAAATGCAATTTTGTGAACAAGGTAAGCAGATTTGCACATAAGAAGCTAGTTAATTTTCTGCTGAAAAAGTTTACAACTATGCCAATATTAAAATTAAATGAATTACAAGAGTTAGTTAAAAAGGATATGAAGTTGGAGGTGAACACTACAATATTAGAGAGCTAAGGGGATTATTTATGATAAGTTGAAAGGTAATGCTATTGATGAATTTGCAAAATTGTGGAGATATGTATTGGAGATTAGGAGAGCACATGAAGGAAACACACTAATATTAAAGACAAATGATGACCACACTTTCAAGAGAATATATATTTCATTTGATACATGTAAGAGAGGATTTTTAACTGGTTGTAAAAGAGTTGTGGGATTAGATTGTGCATTTTTAAAGGGTGTGGTGAAGGGTGAAGTCTGGACAGCTGTTGGGAGAAATGGAAATAATCAAATGTTTCCAATTGTTTGGGGAGTTGTGATAATTAAGAATAAGGATAATTGGAAGTTGGGTCATTGAAATATTACAAATGGATATTGGCATTAGAAGAGGAGCAGAATAAACATTTGTTTTTTTATCAATGCAAGGTATGTATTTATTTTGTTCAATCTTTCTAAATTTAATTTATTAAGTTATCACTAGTTTCAGTATTAACCAATTATGTGATGTTATTTTGAAGGATTTGATGTTAGCAATATATGAATTATACCCTGAATCTGAGAGAAGATGGTGTGTAAGGCATTTATTTTGTAATTAGAGAAAGAATTACCGAGGAAAGGGACTTGAGAAGCAATATTAAATATATGTGAAAGCTAATAACAAGGAAGATTTCAAGCTGCAAATGGAAGCAATGACAGATATATCATAGAAGACACATGATGACATAATAAAATGCAATCCTCAAGTCTAGTACAGGGCATTTTTTAAATAAATATACAATGTGAGTTGACTGACAATAATTTATATGAGGCTTTTAATGGTAGAATAGTTAGTGCAAAGATAAAAAATATTTATTCTTGTATTGAAGATATCAAAAAACTGGTAATAAAAAGAATGCAGTTTAATAGGGACATTACAAGAAAGTAGGTTAGGGAATTAGGTCTTAGGATCAGGAAAAAATTGCATTACAACAAAGAGGAGAGCTGGAAATGCTCGGTTTTATGGAATGGATTAGTTGGGTATGAAGTTGCACATTACAATGACACATATGTAGTTAATCTTAAAAGTAGAACTTGTGCATATGGTTATTGGATGTTGTCTGGAATTCCCTATTATCATGCTATCTGTGCAATTTTTAATAGATAAGATTAACTAAGAGATTATGTTTCTAAGTGGTATTTAAAAAAATATATTTGAGGTCTTATAGTTTCATGATGAGCACATTAAATAGTGAAACATTTTGGCCTCATACTATTGAGCCACTAACAAAACCACCTCCATTTAAAAATATGCCAAGCAGACCTAAAATCAATCGAAGAAAAGATGAGTATGAAGTTAGCAGCAATGGGAGGTTGATAAAAAGAGAAAGACAAATTACTTGTCAATATTGTTTTAGTAAGTATCAAAATAGAGCAACTTGTCTAATTTAGAAAAACATTTGAAAAAGCACAAGCCAACTCTATAGGGGAAAGACCAGAGAAGCTACAGGTATTTCTTATAACTGTTATTTAATCATTCAAGTATCTATTGAATTATAACTGTGTATTTGATATTACAGGTTAAGAAGAAGAGATGCAATCCTGATGTTATAGCTCAGCAGAGAAGCAATATAGAGAGTGTAGCTCAACCTGATAGTTATAATAGCACATCTCAGCCCACTGGTAATCACAACATGTCCCCTTGTCAAGTAAATAAATGCAAGTCTTAACTAATTATGCAGAGCAGGTCTCAGGTTCAGGATAAAGTTTGAATATTTTTAATTATGATGCACTTATGAATTGGTCATTGAATTGTTTACTAAGCAGCTAAAATGAATTGGTCATTATACTAATGTTGCATTTTTGAATTGGTCCTTACATTTTTCTGTGTATTTATGATGCATTTGTGAACTGGTGTTAAATGATGGTGCATTTGTGAATTGGTCAAAGGGAAAGACAAAGATAAATGATAATGGTCCTACCTCAAGGACTATAAGAAGTAAAAAAAAGCAATAAGAAGATATGTTCATTAGGCAACTGAGGTCTCGAGGTATAATTATTCAAAAGAGGAGGCAAGTAAGTAAATAAACAACCTCGAGTGGTGGAATGAAAATGTGAGGGCAACCATAAAAAAGAAAGTTAAGTTTAAAGTTATATAGATCCATTGATAATCTATCAAACAAAGGAAAGAAATCCAAAAAACCTATAAGAGTTGGAATTTACACTCTATACAATACCAACTCAGCCATAATAAATGTAAGCTTTTCTAGTATATTTTTTGATAAAGCATTTACTTTTTTGCATTCTTGTATTTTAATATTGAGTGTTGAAGCTTTATTAATTGATTGTGATTTATTGGTTGAATACAGCTTGGTACTAGAAGTGAACATTGCATAAGTTATGGTTTATTTTCACATTCTAGTGACAGTGCAACTATGCTTCAGAGAGGGAAACTTGTAACTCGTCGTAGTGCATTAGAAGCTCAAGTTGGTGTGTCTAGTTCATCTCCTAATGTTGTTGCTCCACAACCAAGTACAAGTGCCAGTGTGGTATTACAATCATCATAATAGATCAATGTGTCAGAACTAGAGTCTCAGCCATTATGCCAGATACAGGAATCTCAATCTAAGGAGAAAATCACTAATGTTTAGAAAGAACAATGACTATTTTTTTTTTGTCTTTTTGTATGTTATCATTATTAGGCAAAGTTGGAGGTTGATGGCTCAAAACCTCTTTTTGTTAGGTAAGTTTTGATTTATTAAAAACAGATTCTTAGCCTAAAAAATAACTTTTTGATTATTATGTTATATTTGTAATTATTTTTAAACAATGTTAATTATTATCATTGCACTTAAATTATATTAAGTTTCAACCCATTATATTTGAAGTATTGATCTAATTATTTTAATTCACTTTAATTTTGTTTAAATTCCATCACATTTATTTAGATTTGTGCATAGAAATATAAAGTTCAACCATTCATCTAAATTATCATAACGTCCATTGAGTTTAAAATAACTTATGCATAGATTTCACCAACACTACCACTAGTAGTGGCATTACATATACCTAAACCTAATTGCTACACTTCTTAACCTAACTTACAACCCTTTAACAACACCACATAATTAATATGATCAACCATGAAATCACATAGAATATAGTCAGCCTCTAATTCATTCTCTTCAACCTTCCATTCTCGTTTTTACACTACAAAAAACTGGCGATTTAGTGATAAAACATTTCGTTGCTAAATAGCTTAGCGACAAATTTTTTTGAGTTGGTAAAACTCTCATCGCTAAATTTTAGCGACGGATTTTACATTTTCGTCGCTAAATATAGCGACATATACAATTTTCGTCACTATTTATAGCAACAGATTTTGCATTTTCGTCACTAGTTTAGCGACGGATTTTGCATTTATAGCGACGGATTTTGCTTTTCCGTCGCTATGTTTACAATGAATTTTAATTTTGGCAATATAAATTTTTTTATTAGTGACAACTAATATAACATTTATTTTTTTTAAATAATGATACTAAAATTTAAAAAATACAAGACAATATATATAAAATACACATCCATTGCAAAACAAATATAAATTTAGTACATTATTGAAAATAAAAAAGATACAAACAAGTTTAAGTTCATTACAATATCAATAATAA
>CATIWO010298410.1:0-11224 GCA_949673435.1 Macaranga tanarius
AAATAATTTTATTAAGATTTTTATATATTTAGAAACTAATATTATTAATAAAATTTAAAATATATTTTAGAGAATCGGTTCATTTGATTTTTTAAAAAATTAATAAATAAAATAAATATAAAAAATTAACATTGATATATCTTATTAGAATATTGTAAATTTACATAAATAAATAACTTTAAAATTAAAAAGTGAAAAAAAAAAAAGAAAAAGAAAAATAACCGAACCAAACCGGTTCAAACCGAATTAACATCATGAAAACCGAACCGAAATTGAACCGAACCAAAACGCTACTCCCAGTAGCGTTTTTGCTCTCCCTTGTCAAATCATGAGTTTTTCTGACAAAAACGGTACTTCAAGTAGCGTTTTGCATAGAGAAAATTTTGTCCGCTTCCCTAAACGCTATTTCAACTAGCGTTTTTATTTTTCATCTACATAAAATTACCCTAAAATGGGAATTACTTTTCAAACAACCCTAAACTGGGAATAAATTTTATGTTTTACCCCAAAATGGTAAAAAGCCCTGCACAACAATGACAAAAGAGAATGATAATATGGATAACTATACTGGTTTACAGTGCCATATTAATTAATTTGGAACTCGTACTTTCAGGGTACATTAGAAGATGGAAGAGAATTTGCAGTGAAGAGGCTGTCAAGAACTTCTGGTCAAGGAATACAGGAATTCATGAATGAAGTCACTTTAATTGCCAGGCTACAGCACCGAAATCTTGTCAGGCTCCTGGGCGGCTGCTTAGAAAAAGCTGAAAAATTGCTTGTATACGAGTACATGCCCAACAAAAGTCTCGACGTATTTCTTTTTGGTCAGAATACTACACTCCATAAATACCCGCTATCATCCTGGAAATGAAATAAAGAATACATTACTGATTTGCTGCTGACGTGAATGATTATCAGATTCAAATATGAGCATGCATCTTGATTGGCATAGGCGTCTTGGCATCATCAATGGGGTTGCACGAGGCATCTTGTATCTACATGAGGATTCTCGACTCAGAGTAATTCACCGAGATCTGAAAGCCAGTAATGTTTTGCTTGATTATGAGATGAATCCGAAGATATCAGACTTCGGAATGGCAAGGATTTTTGGAGGAAATGACAGAAACAGTACAAATAGAATTGTTGGAACATAGTGAGTATAATTCTTTTCTTGAAACATACATATTCTGAACCAAAAGAAGAGCTAATTCTATTTGATTTTACCATGAATTCAAACAGTGGGTACATGTCTCCAGAGTATGCAATGCGAGGACTATTTTCAGTCAAATCAGATGTTTTCAGTTTTGGAGTTCTCGTGTTGGAGATGATTAGTGGGAAAAGGAACAATCGATTTTATCGTGAAGAAGACAGTGAAGGCCTCCTCGCTTTTGTATATTCCTCTCCCAATTTTTTCTTATTTTGCAAGCAACAACTGTTAGTAACTAACACTCTGGATAACATTTTCAGGCATGGAAACTGTGGCATAAGGGTCAAGGCTTGGAATTCATGGACCCAGTACTAGGGAAGTCGAGTGTGGCAACGGAGGTGCTAAAGTGTGTCCACATCGGATTGTTGTGTGTGCAAGATGACCCGGCCGAGAGACCGACAATGTCATCTTTAGTCGTCATGTTGGCAAGTGATACCATATTACTGCCTCAACCTAAACAACCTGTATTTCCTATTGGACAATTTGGAAGGTCGGTGCCATTATCATCAGCATCAAATCCTAGAGTTTGTTCTGTTAATAATGTAACTCAATCAAATGTATCAGCCCGTTGATTGCCTTTGTTCAAATGCTTCATGCAGGACTATATATAAACAAATAAAACCTCATTTATTGAATAGTTTATGTGAATTATGATTGTATATTATAAACATGCGTACTTTTTGGGCTAATGCATGCAGCGTGGGCAATGATAGAGCACATTAATGTTTCATTGCTGATGCTAAAACTTTTAAGCCAAGTAAGCAGGCACCCCTCTCATAAAATTGGCAATTGCTCCCACAACACCATTTATCAATTATAGTGGATCGTTAATTATCTACCATTGAGTGTTCACCCTCAAAGATTTTTAACTGAAAACATTGACTGAACAATAGCCAAATCTACTAACTGAAACGGAGTGGCTATTATAAATTGCAGAATCGCTTACCATTAAGAGGAAAAAACAGGTGAGTTGACTTACACTACATGGAACGTGGCATTTCCATCAAGAACCAAGAATATTAAGAATTACAAAATATAATGCCCAGATTCAACAGAAGATTCTCTCAAGCATTTTAACAAACATCTTGGCTTCGTGATCCTGATATTGACTAACTAACGACGAAAAACTGTTGAACTGAGTTGAAAAATGGGCCGAATTTTATGTTCCCCTTTTGCAATTTGGGTTGGCTTATGCTCCATGGAAATGGTCCTATTTATTTATGGGAGAGTCTTGTCTACACTGAGTGTATTACACCAATGGTAGGATTTAAAATATATTATCAAGTATTTTGCACTTTATAGATAAAAATAAAATAACTGTTATAAATTCTACCATTGGGTGTAATACACCCAGTATGGGTAAGAATCTTCATTTATTGATGGGCTTTCTCTCCGTGAAAATAGCCTATTTATTTATTTATTTTGTGTATTTTCAACTTAACCTTCCTTTTTTTTTTTTCCTAGAAGACACTAATCTATGGTTGCATTAATGAAGCTTACTTTCAGGAGATTGGTTTAAAACAGACAGTATAAGATTAGCAAGAAATAGCAAGTTACCACAGGAAAGTCAAAATTCTTTACCAATGCACAGCAACAAAACAAACTTCAAAACAATCCGAACCTTGCCATCTTTACCAATTAATGCACACTCCATTGTGAATTACCCATGACTCACCTATGCTACAATTGCTAAAACTATGGATCATTAGAACAAGCATTCGCAGAGAAATCCTTTTCTTTTTTTCTAGTCATAAAGAAGATACTCGACCCACCCTGTCTTCGTAGATTGACCAACAGTAACTTCAGGTCCTATAATAACACATCCTCATCACCCAAAGCAGCTTTAGGATGAACTACTGCACCAATGTCGATGAGCGCTGTTAGGTCTGTTTGAGCTAAATTGTGGAAGATTCTACCTCCATTTTCCCATTTTGATAACTCCAGGCAATTCATGTGCGATGCAATGGTTAAATTTTTGTGTGACAATTATTAACTTTTAAGCTCAAGTTCAAGTTCAAGGTTCAATTCTTCCTTTTTCAATATAATAAAAATATAGGCATAGTGATTAAAATATCATCATTTTAATATATAAATTTAGGGGCTAAAATTTTGACAATGTTTTTTTTATTGAGAATTATTTCATTTATTATTATTATTTTTTTTTAGCATCTAGATGAAGTGTTTAATTTCCAACACAATAATTGGTCTTCACAACATATATTTTACACATTTTGCCACTTGGACTACTTATGGGGACCATTTTACTTTTATAATAATAAGGAATTAAATATGTACACAACATGATAATTTAGTGAATATCTTCTTCTATTTAATTATTTTTTAAGTTTAAAAAAAATAATATAAATGTTATTATAAATGTTAATTTATAGTTATTGTTGAATACTTTTTATTTTTCTTAAAAAATATTGTTGTCACCATAGGTTAAATACGTAATAATTATAAATTAAAATTAAAATTTATTCAAAAATTATCTTTCAATTATTTGGCCAAAATTTTTATTTAATAAAAGATAATTATAACTTAAATAAAGAAATTTGTTGTTACTATTAAAACATTATTTGATCATAACTATGTATGTAAAGAATAAGGTTATCATTTTAAAATGGCAAAACATCAAAATTAGATTTGAGGTTACTTGCTCAAATATCATATGCAACATACCAATTTTTTTTTTTAAAAAAAAAAAATTAAATTAAGAGTGTATATATAAATATATATTGCAACAAATGGGTACATTAATTGAAATGAACCGTAAGAAAAGTAATGTGCCAAGAGAATAAGAACTTGTCAGATTAAAGCTTGCAAGAAAACATAGAAAGGATCAAACAACTGTAGTAAATTGGATTCGGTTTTATGAATAATATAAAATTTCTGTTTAAATATATAATAGGGATGAATGGTTAGATTGCTATGCCATCCAGAATTAAATTATCATGGAGATGTTTTGATTAGTTTGGTCTCATGTTGAGCACTTTAGTAGTATAACTTTATTTAATTTCATCCTTGGCCCCTCGATTAAAAAAGAAAAAAAAAAAAACTTGGTCTTACTGACTTCACACGAATTTTTCCTCATGTTCAAGAAATAATGTGGAAACATCACCAAACCTTAACCAGTTAACAGAAAGTGGTTTATGCTCACAAAGAAGTAAGATTACAGCTAATGGAGCTCTTATTTCTTGGCCTTGCCGTAAAAAACGAAGCACAACCCACTTATCTGTATCATATTTGCCCAAAGTCCACCACTTTCACCAGAAACAGCATCTACCACAACAATTTAAATAGCGTCCTCTCTTCAATTTCTACAAACGCAAGAAACCGTCCAAATGGTTTTTATAACACCTCCGTGGGCGATGGCCAGAATCAGGTCTACGGCCTTTCTCTTTGTTTTGGTAACCTTAGCACTGCCGGCTGTTATGATTGTGTCTCCTTTGCTACCGAGGACATAGTCAACCGCTGTCCAACCGAAATGACGGCCATAATGTGGTATGATCAGTGCTTCCTTCGTTATTCAAACCGACCAATCTATTCGATCATGGAGCAGTTTCCTACTGTATACATGTGGCATCTTCAGAATATTACAGACGAAGATCGTGTTGAGCAGATAATGACAACCACAATTGCGGATGCAGAAACCGAGGCAGCAAGTGCTCCATCAGGTGCTATGAAGTTTGCAGTTATGGAAACCAAATTTACGACGTCTCACAAGATATATACCCTTGCACAGTGTACGCCGGACCTCACTAGCTCTGACTGTAGACTGTGTCTCGACACGGCTATTTTAGCTTTGCCTACATGTTGTGATGGAAAGCATGGAAGGGTCTTGTTTCCAAGCTTCAATATCCGTTATGATATATATCCGTTTTATAATGCATCCGGGTTTGTGCGTGAAGCTACTGCTAATAATATAACTGAAGTATCAGAAATTCTACCTCCTCCTCCTCCTTTTTCAGGTTCTGTAACAACTTCAAGTTCTGTAATACCAGAAGGTAAAGTTTTTTTCTTAAAAAAAAGTAAGAGGATCCTGAAACAATGGGTAATTATCATTAGGATCTTGCTATTACCAGCAAACCATTTTCAGTTTTCAGGGGGAAGAGGAAGCATATCAACACAAATGAAGGTCATTGCAAGCGTTTCTGCAGCAATTATAGGGATTGTGTTGTTCTGTTGCATCATTTATATCGTGTGCAGGAGAAAAAGACTAGAAAAATGTATGGAGAAATCTTGCTGTTACAGTTACTATTCTATCTTCCTTTTATATTTATAAAACTGTTTGCTGCAGAAGAAAAAGAATTTAGCCAGGTTCAATTACTGGACTTGGGAAGAGAGAGAACTGGAGATGAATATTCAAATGAAAATATGAAAGGAGATATGCCGGTGAACTCTCTGGATTTTCCTATGATCCCATTTCACATCGTACAAGAAGCCACAAAGAATTTTTCTGATGAAGCTAAACTTGGAGAAGGTGGATTTGGCCCTGTATACAAGGTACTATCGGTTATTGACTAGATCGCTAAAAGCATCAAACTAAAGCATTGATAAAAAAGAATGACAATATTGATAGCTATCTTGGTTTTTACTGAGCCATATTAATTGATTTGGAACATTAACTTTCAGGGTACATTAGGAAATGGAAGAGAATTTGCGGTGAAAAGGCTCTCAAGAACTTCTGGTCAAGGACTACAGGAATTCATGAATGAAGTCACTTTAATTTCCAGACTACAACACCGAAATCTTGTCAGGCTTTTGGGCTGTTGCTTAGAAAAATCTGAAAAATTGCTTATATACGAGTACCTGCCCAATAAAAGCCTCGATGTATTTCTTTTCGGTCAGAATACTAAACTTCATATGTACCTGCTATCTAATGAAATAAAGAAACCGTAACTGATTTGCTACTGATGTGAATGATTATCAGATTCAAAAATGAGCATGCATCTTGATTGGCAAAAGCGTCTTAGCATCGTCGATGGAGTTGCACGGGGCATCTTGTATCTACATGAAGATTCTCGACTCAGAGTAATTCACCGAGATCTAAAAGCCAGTAATGTTTTGCTTGATTATGAGATGAACCCGAAGATATCAGACTTTGGAATGGCAAGGATTTTTGGAGGAAATGACAGCAAAAGTACAAATAGAGTTGTTGGAACATAGTGAGTATAATTCTTTCCTTGAAACACATGCATATTCTAAACCAAATGAAGAGCTAATTCTATTTGATTTTACCACGAATTCAAACAGTGGATACATGTCTCCAGAGTATGCTATGGAAGGACTATTTTCAGTGAAATCAGATGTTTTCAGTTTTGGAGTTCTCGTGCTGGAGATGATCAGTGGGAAAAGGAATAATCGATTTTATCGTGAAGAAGAAGGTGAAAGCCTCCTCACTTTTGTATGTTTCTCTCCCTGATTTTTCTTCTTTTGCAAGCAAAAACTGCTAGTTACTAACGCTGTGGATAACATTTTCAGGCATGGAAACTGTGGCATAAGGGTCAAGGCTTGGAATTCATGGACCCAGTACTAGTGAAGTCGAGTGTGGCCACCGAGGTGCTAAAGTGTATCCACATTGGATTGTTGTGCGTTCAAGATGACCCAGCAGAGAGACCGACAATGTCATCTGTAGTCGTCATGTTGGCAAGTGATACCATAGTACCACCTCAACCTAGACAACCTGCTTTTTCTATTGGACAATTTTTTGAAAGATCAAAGCCATCATCATCGATATCAAATCCAAAAGTTTCATCTGTCAATAATGTAACTTTTTCAAATCCATCACCACGTTGATTGGCTTCTAGGACTCTGTTAAAATGCTCCATGCGCAACTGTAAACAAATAAAACCTCATTTAGTGAAGAGTTTACGTGAATTGTTATTGTACATTATGAACATGTGAACTTTTTGGGTCTAATGCATGCAGGCTGGGCAATGATAGAGCACGCTAATGCTTAATTACTGATGAGAAAACTTTTATGCCAAGTAAGCAGGTCCCCCAATCACAAAATTAGCCATTTTCCCCCAAACACCATTTATCAATTATCATGGATCAATAATTGTCTATCATTGTGTGCTCACCGTCAATGGTTTCTAACTGAAAACCAAATTATAACCAAATCTGCTAATGAAGCATAGTGGCTATTATAAATTGCATGATCATTTACCACTAAAAGAAAAGAAAAAAAAAAAAGAGGTGATTTCATTATGTTACATAAAATATGGCATTTCCATCAAGAACCAAGAATATAAGAATTGCAAATATAACGCCCAATTCAACAGCAAATTCTCTCAGGTATTTTAACAAACACCTTGGCTTCACGATCGTCATATTGGCTGACCCCAACGAAAAAACTTTTGAATTGAGTTAATAAATGGGCCGAATTTTAAGTTGCCCTTTTGTGGTTTGGGTTGGCTTAAATGGGCCCAAATTTTTATTTTATTGGATCCTTAATTAGATTTTTTTTGGAATTTTTTTTAAAATAGCAAAAAATAGAAAAAATATAGTTGACTTTTTTATTTTGAAAATATTATTTTAACAAGAATTTTTTCAAAAAATACGGTATTAAAAGATAATCTTAAAAATATCCTTAAAAACAGCATAAAAAACAATCCCGAAAACAACCTCAAAAACAATCTCAAAAAACAACCTAAAAAACATAAAAAATAATCTGAAAATAATATTAGTAATAAGATAAAAAAACATAAAAAATCTTGAAAATAATATAAAAACACAATATCAACAATAACCTTAACAACTACGACAATCTAAAAAAATAATCTTAAAAACAACTTCAAAAACAAACTAAAAAATAACTTCACCGATAACTTTAAAAACAACCTCAAAAATAATCTTTCATCAAAAACTCATCATTTGACAAAAATCTATCAACACCAATAACATCAAAAATATAAGTTCAAAAATAAAATCAGAAAAAAATACAATTCAAGAATTACCCGTGCTAATAACAAAAAAAATTAACATTCATTCATCAAATCAAAAAAAAAAAATAATTGTCAAAAATTTATTAATATCCATAACACCATAAATATAAAAATAAAATTAAAAAAGGAAAAGAAAAATAAGAAAAAGGAGAAGAAGCGACATAATAGTTGTTAGAGATTTATTTTCCTGCTGAAAATTAATTGTAAATGAGTGATATAAAGATGAATAAGAAAAGTGAGCAGTGGAGTGAGGGAAAAAAAAAAAAAAAAAGTAGAAAAGAAGCAAGGATTAAGAAGAGATGAACAAAAGACAAAGAAATAATGAAAAAAGGAAAAAAGAAAGAAAGAGAGTCTATATTTTTGAAAATATGCATTATATTTTTGATAAAAATAAAATAAAATTACCGTATTTTTAAAATGTTTTATTTAATTTTAATTATTTTTGAAATTTTACTATGCAAATAAAAATCCAAAAAAGAGCACCATTTTCATTTTTTTTTTCAAAAAAAAAAAAAAAAACAACAACAACAACTAAACTACGGCTGCATTTGTTAATAGAAATTTGTGCGCAGAGACCGTCATGATCAGTAGAGTCAACTCAAACCATATTGTTTTTTTTTAAAAAAAAAAACTCAAACGATGTACTCCTCTGTTGAAAGTCATGAATCCTACATTATTAAATTGCCTTTTGAAGGAAATTCTCTTTGTTTTGTTTGCTCTAATGATAATGAACTCGAATAATGATAGTGCTTCTTCAAAAAAAAAAAAAATGATAGTGCGGCACATAGAGATTAATTTTGTAACAAATTATCCAAGTCAACGTACCACTAAAACATCAAACAAGTTTATGCAATTGTTTATTTCAGAAGGTAAGAGTAACACTTCCTAGAAATTTCACCCATTAAAAAAAAAAAAAAAGTATTAAAACTTCACTGTAATTGCCCAATATTGTTGACCATCACAGGTCTTTTTCATCCTTATTTTTTATTTTCTTATTGTGAAATTTCAAGATGCAGGTCTTTTGTAACCTATGCAAAACCAAAATTGTAATAACATATGCAGCCAACTACCACATTAAATTGAAAATTTGTCCTTAGCAGAGAATTTTTTGTAAGAAATTTCCTCTGGGAGTTTCTGAAGGTAGTTGATGATTATGATTTTAGCCAGGTTCTTCCAGGAAATTTGTTATTAGCTAAACGGATAGAGACCCCAGGAGCTATGCTTTGAATTTGGTCACAAGTCGTTAACTCAAGCACAAGAAGGTAGATATTTCATATTCATTGTTGGCTAAGCACCTAGAGAGAGCAGGAAATGGATAGGTTTCAAAAGCTTGCAAAAACTTTAGAATTGCTAGTCCTGTGTTTTTGGGTTGGTAGCTTTCTTGATTTTGCTGATGCTGATCCTCCTTATCTATTCTGCCCAAACATCAATAACCAGTTATCTAACGTTCCATTTCAGAAAAATCTCAATAACCTTCTGCTTTCACTTCCCTCAAATGCTTCTGTTTCTAAACTGTTTAATTCCTCAATTGGAAATGACACAAATAAAGTCTATGCTCAATATATGTGCCTGAACTATATATCAAGGGATAAATGTAGTGCCTGCATCAGCATAGCATCTGCCGATATCATGCAGCTTTGTACAAACAAATCAGAAGCAATTGTGTGGGAGGAGGAATGCCAGTTACGCTACTCGAACCAAAGTTTCTTGGGCCATTTAGATATGTCAGGAAATCTCCCACTGGATAACAAAAAGAACATTTCAAACCCAGATCAGTTTATGTCAATCGTGAATCGAACAGTAAAGGGGCTGATCAATCACGCAGCTTCTTCTCTTAACATGTACGCCACCGACGAAGCCACCTTCACTAGTACAGAGAAACTGTATGCTCTAGTTCAATGCACTACAGATTTGTCTCCAGAAGACTGCAGTACCTGCCTTCAGGTTGCTTTAGCAAATCTTTCGAGCTGCTGCTATTATTCACGAGGATCAAGGCTTCTTAGCCGCAGTTGCTATTTAAGGTATGAGCTATATGCCTTCTACAGAGGTGAAACTGAACCTCCTGCTTCTGCCCAAAATCAGGGGACAGGGAACAGTAAGTGTTTCTGCTCAGTGTCAAAGGCTAAACATTGCATAAAGTTGTTTGCTTTATTGATTGGCAATTAGTATTGGTGCACAAAAAACGAATTTTCTCCTTTATTCAGGCAAACAAACACAAACATGGATAATTATAGTTCTTACATCAGCATTTGTGGTGATGTTAGCATCGGGTTCCTTCATCTACTGCCGTTCTACGAAGAAGGGAAATAGGAACTGTAATGATCTTATAAAGAATCTATGAACAAATACATTTACACATCTGAATTCATTATTTGACATCAAGAATGTTTTCTTACAGGGAAAAATGAAGTCGTAAGTCAGGAATTTCCATTGCAGCTGCAGAATATTGGTGATCCAGACAGCCTTGCTTTCCAGAGCCAAAGTTTTCAAGGAAGAGCTGACCTTAACGCTAATAAATCTGGGTTTATGGATTTGGTTTCTATACATGTTGCTACCAATAATTTCTCTGAATCAAATTTTCTCGGACAAGGCGGTTTTGGCCCTGTTTATAAGGTAAGTTGAATGCCTGCGCTCTTGCTTTAGGCCTAAACAGAAAGTAAAAGAGCTTATTTTCTCTTTATTGATATTTGTTTTGAAGGGCATATTAAGTGATGGAAAGGAAGTAGCAGTGAAGAGACTTGCAAGTTTCTCTGAGCAAGGAGCAGAGGAGTTCATAACTGAAGTTCAGCTGATAATGAAACTTCAGCATAAAAATCTAGTCAGTCTTCTTGGTTTTTGTGTTGATGGTGAAGAAAAGCTGCTCGTTTATGAATTCATGCCTAACAGCAGCTTGGATGTTTTCCTCTTCGGTAACTAATCCTTCTACAATATTTAAGCCAAGATGTTTTGTTGATATTAAGATATGATAATTAATATGAAGTAGCTATGACTGTTAGCAACATGAGATTGATATTGGAAACCAGCAGCTATATGCATGAGTGAATAGTGCAGCTCTTGAAGAAAAGTA
>CATIWO010298536.1:0-18806 GCA_949673435.1 Macaranga tanarius
ATTTGACATCAAGAGATTTCGGTTATAAATGGGTCAAACAATTTAACATATGTCAAAAAAACAAATTTAAACGAGTTAAACTTATCTAATTCATTTAAAACATAAAATAACATATTTAATTAAATAATATAATATATTAACGTGTAATACATGATATAAATTGATACACATTAATTCACTTAGTCATAAAAATGTATTTAATATATATTTATATATTTAGAATTTATTTTTAAAAAAAAATATCCTATTCATACTTAAACAATATAAAATATAAAAATATATATAGACCTTAAATTACCAAAATGATATTGTGTTTGAAATGACTGGAATAGTAATCTGTTAATATTTTTTTACTATATATCATATTAAATTTTAAATAAGTTAAAAATGATATTGCGTTTGAAATAATTGGATAGAGTTGTTAATATTTTTTAGATTTGTAAAAGTTTCCCAGTTAATCTGGTCATGCTTATTATTATTATTATGATGAATATGTGATGCCGTCCCATTTGCTTCATGGGCGTCGCTGAATTCCATGTTCAAAACTTGTTTTAGTTAGTAATCAATCTTTGTTGCTCAATTGCTGCTCATCAGATTAAACAACAGAGGAAAAAAAAAAAAAAAAGTGAATATAAGAGGGTGCTCATGAGTAGCTCCCTTATGAATTCTTTTATTTGGCAATTAAAAAAAAAAGGAAAAATTACATTAAAAGCCCCAACTTTTTGGAGTATTTACAAATTAAACCCTATTTAATTTTTCCTATCAAATTAAACCATAACGTTTCAAAAGTTATCCAAATGTCCTGTTTGAGGACATATATGGAATTCAAATCGAATGAAAGTTTCCCAGATTGCAACCAACCAAACAATCAATCTAGAGATTTAGATATTGCTACAAATTATTTGGTTTTGGGGATGGACCGATGGAGGAAGCCGATAACTGTTTTTAATTAACTAGATTATAGGTGTTTAGTGATGGTTTAAAATTAGTTTTGGTCCATTTTTATCTGCTATTTTAAGTTTTTTTCCACTAAATTTGGATTTATTTTTAATTAGGAATGAATTACCTTTTACTAAAAATAACTAATAATTAACCAACAACAATTAAAATCAGCTGGTAAAGGGTTGTTGTCACTTAAACTAAGGTTTCGAATTCGAATCCTGGTAAACGCAGTCACATTAAATAGTTATTGGGAGACATTTGCTACCCTTATGGTCCTACTCGAAACGAACTGGATTAATCAAAGTCCAATGAACTTTGAATACTAGTAGTTCAGAAAAAAAAAATAATTAAATAACTTTTTAAATTAAACTTACACAATTAATTTTCTATAATTCATAATAACATAAATATTACTTTAAATTATAATTATTAATTAAATAGTTATAATATTTATATTTATAATATTTTAAAATTTATATTTTAAAACTTATTTATTTTAAATAGTTTATAGCAATATTTTTAATGACATAAATTAAAAGTAATTTATTATAAACTTGTTGACGATTCCGCAAATATACGGGTCACACAAGTAATAAAGTAGTGAGTTAAGAGTCAATCCCTTGAAAATTGAAAATTCTATCCACTTATTAATTCTATTTAATCTTGTTTAAAGCTATGAATTACTTGCAAAATTTAAAGAACAAAAGGAACTAGAACTAAACTAGCAACTAATAACAAAGCAAGTAATTATAAAACTAAGCAAATAACAATAATCAAGGTTTTGCTAAGAATCAATCCTCATCACTATCATCAAGCATTTGAAATTCAACATACCCAATGAATCAATGCATACTAGCTCGGAATTATCTCAAATACTAATTAATCTTTCTCAAGCATTAATTAGCTAAATTTGCAATATCAATAAAAGCATAAATGGGTACACTCATCATAAACTATACACACCTGGACATCAACCACAAACTATAAAAACAACCCCAAAGAGATCTAATTAATTCAACTATCTCTAGTCATGAATCAATCACATTTGTGTTTATAGATCCATTAGAAATACCATTTTTCAATGTATATATTTAATTAAAATCAAGTTATTGGTGACCAAATAATAACAAGCATGATGTATAATAAACACAATATGTACTAAAACTAATGGTAATACTTGAATAAAGTGAGATTCATAATCGTAAAAATCTAGCCTAACATAGTAGTATTAAACATCATCATCAAGGTTTCAAAAGAAGAAACATGCTCAAATTACAAGAAAAATAAGAAAAAGAGAAGAAACTAGCTATGGTGATGCTTGGTGACTCTTCTTCTTCCTCTTCCTTTCTTACTCTTGGAGATGATATTTTTTTCTTTTAAACGGTCTCTAGAATTCTCCTTAAATGGGTTTTGGTATGTCTTTTTATATCTTTTAGAATAATCCCAAAATATCTCATAAAATTCGCTTGTACTTGATCAACACATCATACAAGAATAATTAAAATCGTGATGGCGGCGATCTCCAATGGTTCTTTTCAGTGGCGATCTACAGTAAGTGGTGATCTCCAATGGCAATTTTAAGTAGCGGTCGCCAGAGTGTGGCAATATCTTGTTCTTGCCCACTTTCACTGACTTGATTGCTTCGTTTCTGTTACTTCTTTCACACCACCTTACTTCATTTTCCTATAAGACAATGATGAACAAATAATAGCTCCATAACTAAAAAATCAACCTAAATTAAGTTACTAATAACTCAAAAGCACACATATTGTCAAAAAAAAAAAAAACTCAAAAACACACACAAAACACACATAAAACTAATGCTTCCTAGTACATAATCAAAAATATTTTTAAATAATTTATATAGTCTCCCATCAAAAGTTCCTCTTTTAATAAAAATGAAATTTGCAAATCTTTTTCTTTTTCAAAGCATATAAATAATCTTCCCCAGTGTCGCCTACTTTACTTCACTGAATATTTACAGGTTGCATTTCATTAGATTGTTTTCTCATAGTGTTGAAAGTTTTCAGCATTGAAATGTAATTTTTTTGTTTAATATAAAATATGATCTAGGCTTATGTGAAATTATAAGAATTTGAAACATTAATGTCATAATCCAATGTTGATTAATTTTTGTAGATGTTATCATGGTTACTAGGTTGAATCTGAAGTGAAGGATAGATTTATTTACAATGAAGTTGATGTTACACATTCAAGATAACATTGCTTGAAAATCTACTTTGCCATTCAAGAAAAAGTAAATAAATAAAATTTAATTGTATTAGTTAATGGGATCCAACTTTTAATGTCTTCTTTTTTATATATATAAAAATGATATTCTTATATTAAATAATTTGAGGGGAAAAACTACTTAGAAAAGTCCAAAGTCGTGAAAAATACCTTCCTGAAATTATTACAAAAAAATAAGAGAGATGAAAAGAACTAACTTAACCAAATAAACTAAAAAGAACTAAAAAAACTAAAAAACCAAGAACAAATGCAACAAATGCATCCTAAAAGAGCTAAAAACCACTGAACCGAAAGAAAAACTAGACAAAATCATCAAATAATAGTAAACAACAGAAGGCAACCACACTGTGACAATGCAGTAACCTAGACAGCAGTGAAATTAACCAGCAGATGAAGACTGAAACAGAACAGCAATAGGCACAGAATTAAAGCAAGTAACAATAGTACATAAGGCAAACAAAACAACCTTATAGCAGAAGAATTAAGTAGCAACATCTCCTTATGAAAACATCCACATAACATTCCACAGTAGCCAAATCTATGTCAACTTCACAGTCATTGCCTGTAGTTCAACAACGAATTGAAACTTAAGAGGCAAGCAAATTAGGTGTTGTGTACATAAAGAGAGGTATTGTTGTTGCTGTCAAATATGTTATTTTAAGAAAAATAAGCTTTTGTAGATGAATGAAAGACAAAATGACAGTAGAGAAAATAACTGAGAAAGATTTGAAATTAGACAAGTTTTTTTGTAGAATAAATTCTCTTTTCTTAACATGAGAAGAAGAGAGTTCAAAGTTTACTATATATAAAGGTTTTTTTTTTTACAATGGTAAGAAGATATATATAGAAAGATAAATCATACAAAATTTAAATTTCATCTCTTTGAATTTTTATTGTTACTTGACTGTTGATGAGAGAATTACTCTTTTTGTTATCTTACTATAAAGCTCCTTCAATTACTCTTAGGACTTGCTGTATTAGGAAGGAAAACCATAGCTTGATTGTCTTCCTTATCTATAGACTCAAGATGATTGGTAGATGGTTGATGTCCTTCAATACCCTCCCTTAAACTGTGTCGAGGCTGGAGACAAAGTTTGCTATGAAAATGCTGGAATAATGTTTTACACAGTGGTTTAGTAAAGATGTCGGCAAGCTGGAGGGTAGAAGAGATATGATGGGTAATAAGGAGCCCCATTGAAACATGTTCACGAACAAAATGGTAGTCTATTTTAAAATGATTGCTACGAGCATGAAAGACAGGATTGACAGTCATACATAAGGCACTCAAGTTATCAAAAAATAGTATTGATGGTTGTGATTAAGGAACGCGAAGAACTCGTAAAAGAAAAGTGAGCCAAGTTAACTCTGTTACGGTGTTGGCTATAACACAATATTCGGCCTCTATACTAGAGCGTGAAATTATTGGTTATTTTTTAGTATACCAATAGATAATATTTCACCCCAAAAATGTGCAGAAACCTAATGTGGAGCGTCTGGTAGTTAGACAACCTGCCCAATCTACATCAGAAAAAGCATAGAGATCAAGTGTAGTATTACCAGTTAGATGCAATCTTAAATTAATAGATCCCTTAACATATTGTAAAATATGTTAAACCATTTTCACGCTACCCATAGTGGACGATTGCATAAACTGTTGTAAGTGTTAAGTATTACAAGGCACCAACAATGCTTAAATAAAAGGTAGGATCAGAGAATGAGGTATCATCATTAAGACCCTTAGTTTTTGACACCATTGGTATATTCATTAGTTTGCAATTAAGCATTTAAGCCTTGTCAAGAATAGTATAAGCATAATGATCCCGAGAAAGATGTAAAGTATTATTTTGCCGGTGAACTTCTATGCTAAGGAAATGATGTATTGGACCAAGATCTTTCATTGCAAATTCAGAATGTAAAAGAGTAATAAAATCAATAAGTAATTTTGAATCGAAATTAGTGAAAAACATATCATCAACATAAAAAAAATAAGATCAATATGCTAGAAGAAGAGTGCAAGATAAATAAAGATGGATCATCCAAACTACAAAAGAATTCTTATTGAAGTAAAAAGGAACTGAAGTGATCAAACCACACTTTTGGTGCCTGTTTGAGGCTATAAAGAGCTTTTTGAAGTTTATAAACATAAGTTGGAAAGTTTGGATCATTCATACTAGATGGTTGTCCATATAAATATCTTCATTTATATGACCATGGAGAAAAATATTTTTAACGTCAAGTTGTTGAATGTCCCATTGTTGCACTAAAGCTAAGCTAAGAACTAATCGAATAGTACCTAGTTTTATAACAAGGGAAAAAGTTTTAGTATAGTCGATGCCATCAATTTGATGATATCCTTTAGTGACTAATCGGGCTTTAAGTCTATCAAGAGTACTATATACTTTTAATTTAGATTTAAAAACCCATTTTGATCCCACAACATTCATATGAGGTTCTCTAAGAACTAAGATCTATATGTGAATTTGATGTAAGGCATCACATTTATTAAGCATAGTTTTCCTCCACCCATCATATTGGAGTGCAGCTTTAATTATGCGTAGCTCACAGGGGATAGCTCCACACGTTAGAGTTAATGCATAACAAGGATTAGGCTTGTGAATGCCATGTCATGAAGGCAACGAAGTATTAGATGAATACCTGGTGTTGGAATTTTCAATTAGTGAGCTATCATTTTTTATGGTTTGAGGTGCCACAACAGTCATATCATAATCTTGAGACAAAGAGTTTATTTCAGAAGGTGGTGGAGAGTTGGGAATATAATTATTATCATGATTTATAATGGGTTCAAATGGTACGATAAAGGTAATGTGTTCTTGCATAGTAGGTGACGTACTTAAACAGTGCATGGCAGTGGAATTTGTGTCAGGGCATTAGAAGGTAATGTAGGAAATTGAGATGTAGAAGTAGGTGGTAAGAAGTCTAAAAAATCTGTTATACATAGGGATTCTTTTGCTTTGTAGGGAAATATGTTTTCGTTAAATATAACGTGTCTTAAGACAAACATCCTATGAGTTTTTTGATCAATACATCAGTATCCTCTATGCTTATCACTGTATCCTAAAAAAAATAAAAAACTATTTTAGGATCAAACTTATTTTTCTTAGTATCCCATGTATATGGATAGCATCGAGCGCAAACACACGTAAAATAGAATAATTAAGATGAACACCATATAAATAAAAATAAGGAGAATTAAAATTAATAGAGGAAGAGGGCAACCGATTTATCAAAAATGTTGTTGTAGTAAAAGCCTTAACCAATGAAAATTTAGGTACTCCACTATGAAAAATCATGGTCATCCCAAGTTCTCTAATAGTCCAATGGCGAAGCTCAACAATGCCAGTTTGTTTAGGCGTGTGAGGACATAAAGCTGATGAATAATTCCTTATTATTGAAAGTGTGATACAGATCTTTTATTTACAAACTCATCTCTACCATCAGAGTGAAAAATCTTAATCTTTTTGTCAAATTGATGTTGCACGTAACTTTCAAAAGCTAAATAAACATCAATAAGATTAGATTTGGCATGTAAAGGATTCAACCAAATATAATGATAATAGTCATCCACAAAACAAGCATAATACTGAAATTTACCAAGAGATAAAACAGGGGCTGGTCCCCAAATATCATAGAGAATTTTTTAAAAAATGTCAGTACTGGAAGAGTTAGAAAAACTAAAAGGTAACTTGCTAGGTTTGCCCGATTGGCAACTTTCAAAAACATTTTTAACCCTTTTATTTGAACTAATATTAATTAAATTCTTATTGCGTAAAAATTAAACAACTAAGCTTTGTGGATGTCCAAGACATTGGTGCCACAATTCTTCAGTTCCTGAGTTTTGCCTATTGGAGAAATGTGCTTCCTTTGATTTGGGAAAGATATAAAGGTCTCCTTTACGTTGACTCGTTAGTAAGGTTTGACCTGTTGTTCGTTCCTTAAAAGAGAATAATGTGACAGTAAACTTATAATTTAATGGATATTGTGTTGTTAAGTAACTGATGGAAAGTAAGTTTTTAGTTAACTGTGGCACAACTAAAACATCACGTATGGGTAATTTATTCTTACAATCAGAAATCAATGTATCCCTAGTTGCATCTATTTTTAAAGGTGAACCATCACCAATACAGAATCATGGCCAATATATTTTTTAAGATTATGAATCATACCTGAATGTGAAGACATATAGTTTAAAGCACCAGTGTCAGTTGTCCATTTTGTATCTATAATAGATGTAATCATGGTGAGTTTAGCAAGAGCTAAAGGAAGTTTATCATTGTTCACTGATAGGCTCCAATAAATTTTGGCAATATGTCCAAGCTTCCTGCAAAGCTGACAAGTTTCATTCTTATACATCTCTCTCTATACTTGTCATTCATTGTTTATAAGGAGGTGGTGGTCGCCAAGTTTGATTGATATTTTTTTATGATAATTGTTGTGTCCCTGAGTTATTTCTTACATAATTTGGGTACTGAAAATTATTGTTAGTAGCTTGAAAGCCTCTAATTTTTTTTGTGAATTGATTGTTTTGGCGATTGCGATTATTGTCCATTCATTGCTGGTTTGGATTACGTTGTTCATAAAATGTATATATTGGTGAATTAGATGTTTCAACCCATGAGTTTCGTTATTCGAATCTGTGTAGGAGTGATACTACCTCTGAATAAGATGGCATGGGAGGTTTAAGCATTGCTGTTGTAAAAGATTCATACTTTGAGCCAAGATTTGTAAGTAAGGAATAAACTTTCGCTTTGTCAGGTACTGGATTGCATATGGCTACAAGACTATCACATATACTTTTAAATTTCCTCAAATCTTCTGCCAATGACTAATCTGGTTCTTTTCTGAGATATATGAGTTGTTGGCAAAGAGTGAATTCTTGTTCTTGAGAATCTTGAGCATACGCTTCCTTCAAAGAATTCCAAATTGATTGTGATGATTCTAGACTAATGGCAAGGCCCAAGGCTTCTACTGTGAGTGTTCCAATGATCCACCTATGTAAGAAATGATCTTCTTTTTGCCATCTGAGATAATCTTCTAAGATCTATTCTATTTTAACTTCTTTAGTTGAGCTATTTTCTGTTGTAACATTGGTATACATGGCTGGTTTCAGATTTTTACCTATGAGAAGTCCTACCATATCTTGACTTTCTACAAGAGCAAGTGTTTGTTTACCCTAAAATGTGTAATTTTCTAGTGTGAGTTTAAAAGTAACAAAGTTAACAACATTTAAAGAGATTATGGAAGCTATTGAAAAAAAAGTGTAGAACTCTCTTGTTTTCACAATGGCTCTGGTACCATGAGAAAAATTTAAAATTGGACAAGTTTTTTTTTTAAAACAAATTTCTTTTCTTAATATGAGAAAAAGAGAGTTCAAAGTTTACTACATATAAAGTTTTTTTACAATGGTAAGAAGATATACATAGAAAGATATATCATATAAAATTTAAATTTCATCTCCATGAAATTTTGTTGTTACTTGATTGTTGAGGAGAGAATTACTCTTTTTGTTATCTTACCATTTTGATAGCTATTTTAGCTCATTGAATTACTCTTAGGACTTGCTGTATTAGGAAGGACAACCATAGCTTGATTGTCTTCCTTATCTATAAACTTAAGATGATTGGTAGATGGTTGAAGTCCTTCAATAATAACTTCATTGTGATGTAACCAAATGGACCAACTGATGGCGTAGAAAAGGGACACCTAAAACTTCTCTGAAATTTTCCTTTCACCAAAGATTCCCATTATTAAAAACACAAAATTAGGTTGTTTAGCAAGGCTAAAGAAATCCCCTACCAATTCAAGAAAAAATTCCAGAGCTGTTGAGTAAAAACGCATTAGAGTAATAAATGATTTGCATCTGCTCTAAAACTCTTGTAAAAAGGGAAGCGATTTTTTAGGATAGGGCATAAGTTTAAATCAAAAAGATGATCCTTAGTAGGCAATCAATTTAATATTACAAAGCAAAGGAAAAATTCAACCTTTACTGGTACCAAATTAAGCCACACTTTAGGCAAGATAATAGTATTAAATCGATAAAGTCTTAACTGAATGATTTTTTCTTACAATAATGATAGGTGTTCTTTTGGAACCCCGAACTGCTACCTAAATTTCTTACCAATAGAGCATCTATAGTTGCTCTAGCATTTTGAACAAGCTCTTTGTCCGTAAGCTCCTTTGAAAATAAAGTCGATTTAACATCCTCCACCTTTAACATTTCCTTGGTATAAATTAGAGTATTTCTAAAGTTCTTATATAAGACAGGAAGAGAACTGAGCAATATAAGAGCCAAATCTTCTTCTTCATACTTAATCTTCAAATTTTCCAAGTCAATCATGATGGATGTAAATTCACCAGTATGAGTTCTTAAGGAGGTACCTTCTACCATATTAAGCATATGTAAATGGTGTTTTACAGCGATTTTATTCAAGAGATTTTCTTTAAAAATAGCTCCTCAAGTTTTGTCCATAATGCTACAACTGTCTTCTCATAAATAACTTCTCGCAACACCTCATTCTACAAATATAACTAAATGGTAGCCATAGTCCTTGCATCTAAATTCTCCATTTTTTCTTTGGTCATTATAGATGCCAATTTCTCCTTCTCTAACAAAGCTTTATGCAACCCATTGTGTGTTAAAAGGGCTCGTATCTTTATTTACCATAGACCAAAGCTCATATTGCGATCCAATTCCTCGATCTCCAATTTTGATGTCGCCATAATGAAATCTCAAATAATTATAGATAGCTCTGATACCACTTGTTAGGAAATTTGAGTTTGTAGAAGCATGAGAGGATCAGAAATTATTTAAAATAATAAACAAACACAGCATCAAAAATAGAAAAAATACAAAAATACACAAGAATTAATATGGTTCAGCGTAAGTCTACATCCATGGGCAAAGGAGTAATAAATTCACTAATCAACCAAAGATACAAGAAAATAGTATGTAGATAAACACTCAACCCTTAGCCCCAATTATATCCAATCAAGCTCTCTACTTGGCACATTTAAAGAACACAAGACATTCATAGTGTCTTTACAACATACTTGACATATAACATATATACATATAGTCCTATTTATAGAGGATATAAAATTCATCTTAACCAAGTATGTTCTTCAATATGGTAACATCTTCAATATAAGTGATAAGTGATAAGTGATAAGTGATAAGTGATAAGAATTTAATTCCAAATAAGAGTTTAATTCCTAAATAAGAGTCAAATCCTATTGGAGAAGGATTTTCTTGACTTGGTAAATTATATGTTAAAAATACTAATTTAGTGCGCTACATGGCCTCCTACATGGTCATGTTTCGACCCGTATTTAATTTTGGACAAAATGGCTTATTTCAACACACCCTGCTACATAGCCATGTTACTACCCATGTACCCTTTTGGACATAATAACAGCCTTGAACACATCCTGAGACACGGCCATGTCTGCATACATACACTGAGACATGGCCATGTCTACCTCCAAAATGAAAATACATAACCCAAACATGTCCAAATGCTTAAAATAATGATGCCATAGGTAAAATTCAAGTCATATATTAACAATAGGTTTAGCCACTCACCTGAGATTATTGAGTCAAAACCTAGCTAGTTGAACCTGACTTAGACTCTACAACTATGAAAAATTCTAATATTAACATTTAAGAATCAAAACATAAGATTATGAGCTTTCTATCTAAATTTTACTCAACTTAATTGATATATGGTAGGTTAGTATGGTTTATATCCCTAAAAAGGGTCCGAAAAATCTTTTAAAAAGGTCTAGAGGCATCAAAAGGCTGTTGAGGCACCTCCTTAGAACTGAGGCATTGCCTTAACTCACTGAGGTGCCTCCTCAGTGCTCATGCACCGCTTCAGTGCACTAAGGCACTTCCTCAGTATTGAGGCATCGCCTGAGTGAGTTGTAGACATACTGGGGCAACTAAGCATATTTTGATCAATTCCAATATAATCCAACACCAACACAACATCCTAAAGTTACAAACACTTACAGAGGTCTATTTCTAGCCTAACTAAGGCTCTAACTTAGTCAAATTATCAAACATACAATTCTAACAAAAATTAAAGAGTTCGGAATTAAGACTAAAATAAATTCATTACCTCAAAATGTTTGAATTCAACTAATTAGTGTATATTTTGTTATGTTTTAAATAGTAAATTCGTGTTAATTTTGGGTTTAAATATGTTAATTTATGTTTAGATAGGTTATTTATGCATATTTTACTTTTATAGGTCTTTAATCAAGGTTTGATATGGAAATATGAAGGATTTGGAGTATTAGAAGTTGATTTTTGAAGATGTTGTCGACAAAGATAAGGACACGGCCATGTGTATGCCCGTGTCGTATTATGGACTAAAAGAGGCTTCTGAACACGGTTGAAGACATGCCCATGTGTTGGGCTGTGTAGTCTTCTGGAAGAATTTGATACTCTAAATATGGATCAAGACACGACCATGTGACAGGCCGTGTACTTCACTGCCATATTTGCCTATTTGAGACACAGTTTGGGACATGGCCGTGTAAGCGTCTGGATTTTAAAGAATGATCGAGACACAGCTATGTAGAAATTGGACATGGCCGTGTATGCAGAAGAGTCAACATTAAATTGACTTCTTTGGAAGTTTATTGAAGGGGAGTTATAGGAAAAACTATTAAAGGCATAAGAGAATTCGTACTGAGGGACTTTTCGACAGAAAAAGGAGAACCTTTAGGGCATTATCGAAAATCAAGATTGGAGATTGAATATTCGAGATATCAAAAGATTGAATTTCTTTTGTTCTTTTTAACTCTTGTAATTGGTGATAAATTTCTTTTATTTATTTTTAGAGTTTAGTTTAAATATGTTAGGCTAGGATTTTTGTTCATTAAGGATTAAGGATCCAAACATGAGTTAGTTTGATTTTCCCTTTCTAATAAATTCTTTATTCGTGCAAAAATTGTGTCTATTAAGATTAATGCTTGTTTGTACCTAATCAACATTAACATGATATTAATTGAGATTATGCATTGAGAGATGATAGTTTCAATAGAACTATAAACATAAGTTGAGTTGATTCATCATTCGAGATAAATTGAATTGATTCAATTCCGTAAGAGTTGAGATTAAACTTTGTAATTTGATTAATTAGGGTTTGTAATTGCAATGAGAATTGGGTTACATTATCTTAATTAAAGGTTATAAAGTAAGTTAATTAACCTGAAAAAGGTAATTATAATATAAGATAACTCAGGATTTGCATGGATAATTGAATTTAGAAAGGGGAACTGACTAACAAGTGTGAGGTGAATTAATTTCCTAATGTTTAGTTTTAATTTGGTTAATTGATTTCAAAATTTAGATTTATATGTTAATTGAAGTTTTAATAGACATAGATAATTGATTCATTTGATTTATGAGCTTTAAACAAATAGAGAGAAATTGGTAAATGGCTAGATTGTAATCCCTGTGGGAATAATATCTTAACTACTACTTGTCGATTCTATATACTTACTGAGTATTTACCAAATATCAATACAAATCTTGATCTTGGAAGATGAAAATCTCAAAGAATTATTTAAATTAATTAAATGATAAGAATTTGAGAAGAAGAAAGAAAGAAAGAAAGAAAGAAAGAAAGAAAGAAAGAAATGGTGATATGTAACTTGAAGAAGAAAAACTTGGAGAATAAGAGTTGCAACAATGCACTTCTCCTTTTTAAAAAAAATAAAATAACCATTTAAATCCTTCTATTAACCCTTAATAACCTAATAGGTCCTCAAACTTATTTTCTAATCATATTAATTACTATAGGCCGGTTACTCTCTAGAGCAGGATATTACAAAATTAGCCTACAAACACACAAAAATCAACTTCCTAAGTAGCCTAGTTAACAGCAGCACCCTCCTTAGCCTTTGCAGCACCTAACACATCACAAATCATCAATATAATCAGTTTATATGCTGCTCTAATCATGTAACCCCCAAGAGATATGCAAAAATATGCTAACATGCTCAATTATACAAAACTTATTTAATTATTCTAAAGGGACAGCTTCCATGGTGAACTTTGAAAAATTACTGGGAATTATAGACAATGAATTTGAAGCTCAAATTTTACACACTCCTAGATATATGTGTCTAGTTTGTTCTTTAAAAAATTCACTTTCAATTGATCACTTACAGAGAGAGATATAGATAATTGAATCCAACCAGCTCAAATTGCGCTGATAGAATGAGCAATAAAATGTACAGGCAGAATTAGCTCACAATCAACAAAAAAGTGACAGGGAACTCTTTGAAGTTTCACTAGAATTAAACCATACTCAATTTGGAGCTTCCTAACTCAAGTTATTATGAAAACACAGAGATTGAAATTTTAAGAACTAAGAACCCGAAAACTGCAGCATATAAACCCTAACTCAAAACAATTAAAATACATAAATTACTTGCCAAATGAATCACTACAACCTTTGAGAATGATTATTATTATCTAAAAAGAATTTAAACCTTCAAACTCCAATTGGAAAACTAGCTCCAATAAGTAGAGTTTAAGAGTTCTTCTTAGTTCCCTTTCTCCTTTTTCTATCTTTATATGTTTGTCTTTCCTTTTCTTTGTAACATATAAGTGTATGTACATAAGTTCACGAATTGTGGATATTCCTAGACTTACTAGATAAGAAAACTTATAAAATAACTATTTGGTCCCTTAATGAATTGGTTGAGTTACCTAGAAACCCTCAACTTCCAATTCTTTCATTTAAGCCATTCAAAAGCTTTATTAAACCCATTATGTCTTAAAAGGGCTCACATCTTTATTTACCATAAATTAAAACTCATATCGTGATCTAATTTCTCTATCTTGAATTTTGATGTCACCATAATGAAATTCTAAATAAGCTATGAGATCACTTATTAGAAAATTGAGGTTTGCGAAAGTGCGTGAGAATCAGAAAATTGTTTAAGATAATAAACAAACACAACAAAAATAGAGAAAACATAAAAAAATACATAAATTAACGTGATTTGGCGTAAGTTTACATCCATGGGCAAATGAGGAATAAGTTCACTAATTAAAACCATAAAAATAAGAAAATAGTATGGAGATAAACACTTAACCCTTAGCCCCAATTATATCAAAACAAGCTCTTTATTTGACACACACGGGGAACACAAGACACTCTCGATATCTATTTGTCACGTACAATATATATACATGTAGCCCTGTTTATAGAGGAATAGAATATTCTACTTTATTAAGGATTCTTTTCAACATAGGAAACTCTTTTCAATATAGGTGATAAAAAGTTTAATTTCCAAACAAGAGTCTGATTTCCAAATAAGAGTCAAATCCTTTTAAGAAAGAATTTTCTTGACTTGGCTACTAAGTATATGTCAAAAAAACCATTCTTTTTGCCACTACATGGCCTACAAGATCGCTGTGTTCCCTCCCATGTTTATTTCAGGACTAAATGACAGACTTCAACATAGCCTGGAACACACTCGTGTTGCTATCCGTGTTAACCTCTAGATAAAATGACAATATTCAACACACTCACCAATACACCCATGTTGCAGGGTGTGTCTGCCTCCAAATGTGAGTACAATGCACAATAATATTCAAATGCTTAAAATAATGATATCATAAACTAAATTCAAGTTATAATTAAAAGCATATTTAATCAATTAACTTCTTTTAAGGCATCTTCAAATCTGTAAATGAAAATATATTCATTTATTTATAGAATAAATATATAATGTTTCGTTTGTCAACATTTTTATTAGAATTACAACAAATGCAATTTTTATATTTACTTTTTACATAAATGCAAATATCATCCTTTAGAAATTTTATAAGTTGACGTAAAGTATTTAACATTGAAAAGCTAACTAAAAAAAGTTCATACGACCAAATGTTCAACTGTCAATTTAAGCAATAATAGTTATTTACAAAAACAAAAATGCATATACTTTAACACTTTTTGCAATTTTATGTACAATTTTTTTATTTTTGTAATTCAATATGTCAGTTATTTTTTTGTAAATTGATCGATAATATATCAATCAAAAATGCATATATTTTCCAACATTAGATAGAACTCTAACTCAAAAATAAAATTTAGCATTTTGAAATTTTAAAAAATATTGTGTTTTGAGAAATTACTCCTACTCCCATCTAACAAAATAGAAGCCTTAATTTTGAAAACGCAATATTTTTTTTTTCAAAATATTACTTTTTTTTGAGTTTGAGTGCTATATAATATATCAAAATTTTTGCATAACGTTTATAAGTAGACATGACAAACCACTCATAAAATAGGCTTTTATAAGTTCATATTCGGGTATAATAAGAATATATAGATATACATGTTAAGTTTTAACTTAATCTAATCTCCTCTTATTTTTAACTTTTCTCCACACCCAAACCAAAAAGTTCTTGTCTAATATTTCCACTTGCATTTCATTTTTCTTTTTTTTTTTTTTACATACCTGAATATTTCAAATTCTCTCTATATATTAATTTTTTTTTACTTATACAAATTTTAAAAAAATAAAATGAAACACTGAAAAGAGAAAAGACACAATGATAAATTTGTCCTTAATGTGTAGATCAGTTGATTTTCTGAAATTTCAATAATATGTATGGATAGATATTTTTTTTTAATGGATAAAATTATAAGAAAATAAAATTAAATTTATTGAAGTTAAATGGCGGCCAATTTTAATTTTTTTTTATAATATCTTTCATACTATGGTAATTGTTGAAACCAAATTTACAATCCGTACAAGTATTTTTTTATATAAGATAATAAGATAATTATAATTTAAAGATAATAGTTATCTATTATTGTCTTAAAATTGTGTTTAAACCTTTTTAACAGGTTAACGTCACTTAATTAAATATAATTGAATGGCTAATTAAGATTTAAAGATTAAATTTTATTGGTTAGAATTTATGTGATACCATCTCATGATAACACTGTAAAAGGTTCCATCATTATATTCACTCCAATGTCTAGACCTGAAAATACACTTTTGGTACCTCTAGGTTTAAGTGTTGCACTTTAGTCCTTCTCCTACTATTTTGTTTTTGTTTTTTAAAATCCAACTGGATGCATGATTATATCATGGTTGAACTAGTCTAATCGGTTCAAAGTAAAATTAAAGGTCCAATATATACACAATTTCTTGTACTTGGCATCTTGAATTAATTTACCTTTTCAATTTATAAAATGATCATTTAGATAATTAAATTTATTAATTAAAAAAAAAAAAAAGACTTATCAACATTGTTTTGTACTATTTGAAATCGGCTATTTACCAAAATAGGGTCCCAAATTTTGTAAATACCAATCTTGCATTTGTCAAAAAAAAAAAATTCCATATTTTATGGTTTCTTTAAAAAAAAATTCCAAATTTATGGTTATAAGTCGTTGACCATTTTTTTTAGGGGCCATTTCGCCAGTAGCAGAGGCGAAATGGCCTAAGCCATTTTGCCTCTGCTACTGGCGAAATGGCCCTTTACAAAAACAAAAAAAAAATTGGGACACTAATTTGATGGTGTTTCGGAAAAAAAATACCACGAGGAAGAGAAAATTACGTGAAATTTTTTGACGCAAGCTGTGTTGGAAACGGATATCAGAACAGTAATTTGATGAATAGTAAAATAATAACTTTTTGTAGAATTTTGCATGTTACTATTCACGTATTGCAAAAAAATTATGATATTTCTGAAAAAAAAAAAACCACGAGAACGATAAAATTACGTGGGATTTTTTGACGCAAGCTGTGTTGGAAACGGGTGTCGGAACAGTAATTTGATGAATAGTGACATCCGTTTGTAACACAGCTTGGGTCAAAAAAATCCACGTAATTTTCTCGTTCTCGTGGTATTTTTTTTCCGAAATATCATATTTTTTTGCAATACGTAAATAGTAACATGCAAAATTCTACAAAAAGTTACTATTTTACTATTCATCAAATTACTGTTCCGACATCCGTTTCCAACACAGCTTGCGTCAAAAAATTCCACGTAATTTTCTTGTTCTCGTGGTATTTTTTTCCGAAATATCATATTTTTTTGCAATACGTGAATAGTAACATGCAAAATTCTGCAAAAAGTTACTATTTTACTATTTATCAAATTACTGTTCTGACATCCGTTTCCAACACAGCTTGCGTCAAAAAATCCCACGTAATTTTCTCGTTCTCGTGGTATTTTTTTTCCGAAATATCATATTTTTTTTGCAATACGTGAATAGTAACATGCAAAATTCTACAAAAGTTACTATTTTACTATTCATCAAATTACTGTTCCGACGTTCGTTTCCAACACAGCTTGCGTCAAAAAATCCCACATAATTTTCTCTTCCTCGTGGTATTTTTTTTTCCGAAATACCATAATTTTTTTTTTTCCGAAATACCATCAAATTAGTGTCCCAAATTTCACTTTTTTTGGTGAAATGCCCAAGGTATTTCGCCTGTGTGAGAGGCGAAATGCCCTAAGGCATTTCTCCTGTGATACTGGCAAAATGGCCCCTTACAAAAAAAAAATTCAGTTCATTTCGCCAGTTGCACTGGCGATATAAACATTTCGCCAGTGGCACTGGCGAAATGAACTAGTCAACGACTAGCACCGCCACATCATCAAAAATTACCATAAATTTGGAATTTTTTTTAAAAAAAACCACAAAAGTTGGAATTTTTTTTTTGACAACCACAAATGTGGTATTTACGAAAATTGGGACCATAAAAAAAGGAAATAGCCCCATGTAGCTACTTCTATATCTTAGAATCATGAGGAGAATACGGCGGAGAATGTAGAGCCTCTACATATTGATATAAGCCAGTAATTCCTATAGGCAGTAGGTGGACAAAAGAAACAATAAGTGTATGGTCTTGGTGTTGGATTCCGGGTCACATACACGCAGTGAAAAATAAAAACTTTTGACCCTAAGAACCCCACCAAGATCCAAGTAGTTCAGATTAAATCAATATGTATCGAGTGTAGAATCTTACTAAGACGAAATCAAAAGCAAGATTGTAGGAAGGAAGAGAGGAGGTTCACTCCGGTGAAACTCTACCTCGAGCCTTTTGTTATCTTGTATCGGAATATAGACACAGCCAAAGAGCAACGTCCTCTACCGGTATCCACACGAACAGAACACCCAAAATGATGTTGGTGTGCTAGCACCTTTCCTCTCAATTTTCTCTATGTGTTTCTTTTTCTAAAGAAACTTATATTTTGTGAATGATAGATGTGCAGAGAACTCTCTTCTTCTACACTCACCTAGAAAACTCCTAAATGATATATCCATATATATCTCATAGGATTTAGTATTTCACAAGTACCAAAACTCTTTTTTGGTTTTTATCATTATCCTTTATTTATATTTATATATATATATATATATCTTAAAACTATTTTAGATATATATTTATAAATATATTTTCCTTTTAAAATTTAATTATGATAACTTTTACCATAAATAAATTTTAACTATTTACACATAAGAGAGATAATTATCTAATTGGGCTAATAAGCCCAATATTCATTTTGGGTCTGTTCTATGTGTGTGACCCTGTAGGTTCACATAATG